>VMDR010004294.1:0-37559 GCA_007922815.1 Macrotus californicus | reverse complement strand
CCATGGAAACCAAAACAAAGGAGAAGAAAAGACTCTGTTCCAGGGTTTCTCTGGTGTGCGACACGCTTCATGTCCTTTCTGCAGAGAGTCGTTGCCACCTCATCCCCCAGCCGAGCCTCCCCTGCAGGACAGCTGCCCCACCTGTCGTCAGCACAAAGCAGCACGGGGCATGCGGCCCTGTGCGAGATTGCCATCGCAGGGTCCCAATCATCGGGGAGCCATTCGTCACCCTCACGGGCAAATAGCCTGTGCAACCTTAAATGACAGAAGGGGAAACAGTGTGCAGGCCGATTGAGAGGAAGCGGGCTGGACCATAAGGCCCCTTGAATCTTGAAGATCTGGGTCACTTCACCACAGATATCGGAGGCTTCCTGGACCACCACACCAGGAAGCCTCCGAACTTGACCTCTCGTCAGCGTGGCCTCGTGGCTTCACTCTCACATTCGCTGCCTGGTGCCCTGCATGTGAGTTGTATTCCCCAACGAGACTGTGAGCTCCCTGGTGGCGAGTTTTTTAAATCGCTCCTCAGATCTCCTTGGGGACCACAAGTAGATTAATTGTCTGTATCGGCTAATTGTGTCCACAGCTGTTTTTGATGGAAGTAGAATGAAAGTTGCTTTGTGGAATAGTTAGGGAGCTGTAGCCTGTCTTTGGAAGGTTACACGTGGAGGCTAGGCAGCCACCTACTTGCGACACCTTTAGGAGGTGGTATGTATTGGATGGGAGGGCGAGGTAGAAGGTGTGTACAGTCCTCTGCGCGCCCAGATCCTGTGATTCCTGGAGTGTAGCTGTTGCCGCCCCGAGTCTAACCACGGAAGATGGGTCGTTGTTTCACAGACAAGCGACTCTCTAGGAGCCACGTGACTTTCCTGTGTGTTCTGTGGAGCACAGAATGGTCCACAGGCTGGGTGATCTTTAAAGAGTATAGTTCTCTAGCAGCCGGTGTGCCCCAGGTCAAGTGACAGAGATGTGAGATGACATTCTGTGCCCCGCTGAGGTTTCAACCCTTTCAAGAAGTCTTCCCCAGAAGAAGCAGGTGGTAATGAGAAAAATCTGTACATTTACTTATTAGAATTTTTAGCATGACACCATGCATTTTTAAAAAGCTTCAAGATGCAAACAAAATGAAATTATGCATTGAAATATTTAAATCAGCTTACAGCAATTACATCAAAATATCAAAATCCAACAGCCTGGAAGGCAGGTTCCCTTTGACTTTCAAAAGGAGGCTCTTCCCCTCAAAAAGGAAGAAGTGCTTGCTCTGTGAGGTGAGGTCAGGAAGGGAATGCATCCTCAATGAGGTCGTGTGAGGGTTGGAGGTCCTGTGGGGGTGGAAGGTCATTTAGGGGAGGGACAGTGGTGGGAATGAGGTCAGGTGAGTATGCTAAGACATTTTCTTAGTGGAAAAAGAGAGCCAAGAAGGGATTTCTGGCCCCACGTGCAGAGGAGCTTCTTCCTTCGCCCCGTCTCTGTCTCCCTTTGCCAAGCGGGTCCTCCTGTCTTGGCCTTGCCAACAGCTGGCCTTGCCGACTGCTGGCCCTCACTGCAGAGAGCACGTGGGCAAGGGAGGTGCAGGGTAAGTGGAGTGTGAACATGATTGTGAATCTTAGACCTGGCACCCTTCTTACCTTGAAGGTAACTTTAATGATCAGTATCGATTAACTAAGGCTTACAAGAGATTTCCAAACATCACTGGAGTCCAAAAGTGCATCAGTCGGTTCCAGTCCAATATCCCAGTGGCATCTCGCAGGCTTGTAACCCTAAGACTGGAAGAGATCTTACAGCTCATCCACTTCAGCCTCCCACAGAACACTTGGATCCCCTGCCCTGAGACACGGTCACGCAGCGTGCAGCCGGTGGGAAGTGCAGGGGTTCGGGAGTCGGGCCGGCCTGGGGCCAGATGCCAGCTCCTCCCGCCTTGTCTCTGACCTGGAACCAGTCACCCACTGTCACCATATGTGAATCTCCTCAGGGGCAAATTGTGAACAACAGCAACACTGCAGAGTTGCTGGGAAAGTTAGAAGTAGTAACATTGTTAAAAGATGCTCGCCAGCCAGAAAGAAGGGTCCAGTCATAAGTCTTAGATTCTGTCCTTACTGAAAAGCTTGCGACTGTGTCCATCACCCCTTTGGACCTTCAAATGCGTGCCCCACAAAGATATTCCGCAGTTCCTCCTGCTTTTCACCAGGGCACATGGGAATACAGACACTGCAACTGAATGTCAGATGCTGTGTTGAAAAGTTACCTCCCTGCAGTTGTAGTGGGCTTGACTGCACAAATAGAGGAGTGGAGAGGACAGGAAATACGAAACACAGAGGGAAATGGTGAAAGGGGCCAGAACATGGGGAGCTCCGTTGGCCATCAGAAGGAGTTTTTGTTTTATTGCTAGTACAATGGAATTCATTAGAGTATAGTAAGCACATGGCCTGATTTATGGGTTTTAGGAGCTCGCTCCTGACTCTCAGGTGGAGAAGGGCTTTGTAGGTGGGCAAGTGGAAGCACGGAGCTTGTTTGGGTTACTGAACTGAGGTCATGGCTGCAGCTTGTGTGATGGCAAGGACGCAGAGACATGGTGCAATGCATTTTGAAAGTAGAGTGGAGACTTGCTGCTGGATTTGGGTGCGAGGGACAGTGGGAAACAGAGGATGACTCCTAGGACGGTTGGTGGTGCCCCTGGCTGGGATGAAGAGTGGACGAGAAATGGATTGGGGGAGGGGGGGTTAGGAGAGTGGTCTGAGTGAGTGAAGTTTGAAACTAGACCTCTGAGTGGACTTACCAGGTGTGTTGGGCAGACTCATTTGATCCTCAGGTCTGGAGTTATAGGCTGAGCAGATCATCAGCATATAGATTGCATTTTAGCCAAAGGACTGGATGAATTCACTTACAAAAACATGCGTTTTTTAATTTAAAATGTAAGAAGTTTTAAATTTAAAAAATTGTTAGAAGAAGGAGTGGGAGGAATAAGCCAGAGAGCACGGTGACATTTAAAAGCTCGGCAGAGGAAGGGGAGACGGCAGAAGAGCCTGAGAGGAAGCTGAGAAAGCGCGAAGTGTCGGGGGCCAGGAGAAGAGAGTGTTCCAGGAAAGAGAGGGCTGTCGGCGTGGGTGGGGTTGAATGTGACTTGAGTCATAAAGTAAGATGAGGACAGAGGCAAAAACTACTGGACTTGGTGATGTGACCTGGAAAATAAAATGTGTGGTGGAATGATCGAGTTAGGGGTCAAAGTGGGCTGGGCAACTGAAGACAGGTTTTGCTGAAAGGAGAACGGAGAAACGGAGATGTAGCTGGAGAGGACACGAGTCTAAGGTTTTGTTTTAAGTAGGAGATTGTGAGGCACGTTTAAATGCCAGTGGAAGTAAAGCAGGAGAGAGACAGTTGATAATGCAGAGGAGAAAGTAGACAAAGGCAGGAACAAGGTCGTGGAGAAAGGAAGAGACCTGGGCACAGTGGAAGCCTTGGCCACAGAAGGAAGCAGGGTGGGCAGGCAGCAACAGAATGTGGGTGAACTGGCGGGTTTGGCAATGGGGCAGTGAGGGACCCTGTCTGTTTACTTACACTGTCTCAGTGAGCTATGGCTTCGGGTCCCCTTTGGAGGATGAGTTGCGACTGCTGAACCCTGAGCCCAAATGCGCTATGGCCTTTACTTACCATTGGAACACTTGGGGAGAGTGAAAATGACAACCCCTGTTGTATAATATATTTTAAAGAGCTATCGATAATAATGCAATTCATGTTTATTCTTTCATTTGATACTCTACCCTGAATTATTCTAGTTCCCAGCAGGGAATAGAATTCACATGGTTTGTTTAAATGAAGACACTTCCATGAAGGAACTAGTTAAAGAGATGAAAGTGGAGTTCAGAGATGCTGCACCCAGACACTCTTGACAGCCAGAAGTCATTGCCACCCTTAGGGCTGAAGGAAGAGAGCTGGGTGGTGGTAGAGACCAGGGAAAGATGGGGTCACGGGAAGGGCCCACAGTATATTGGTTCATGGAAGAGACCCACAGCTCCTGTCAGGGAAGTGGTGCCAAAGCAGAGAGGGCGCGACCAGACATATCCTGACTTCTCTCTTCTCCCATCTCTTGCTCCTGCTCCCTGATGGCTGGACACAGCTGGAAGCCAGCTCGCACTGGCAATTTGATCCACCGTGAAGGACAGCGACTAGATCTGGCAGCGAGTAACCGCACAGCCCCTAGTACTTCATGCTGTGACTGGTGGAAAGATTTGGAAAACCCCTCTGAGGGCAATCTTTATACCCAGTGCCAGTGTGTGGAATGCATCTTATTATTTGGCACCAGCTGGGATTTGGAACACCTAGCTAATCATGCTTGTGGGGACGTGTCATCATGGATACTTGTAACCCAGCCTTAGTCTCCAAATGCAATGTTTGTCCGTAGTCTTCCTCCTCCATTTCCACCCAGAGGCATCCTGCCCGTAGAACTAGGGAAGCTTGTGCTTCAGGGCCATGGAGGAGCCCCAGGAATGTAATCAGATGGTCATATGTCTTTGCGAAAATTGCAAAAGTGAGGTATTTTAACTATAATTTATTAAGACTATAACTTTTTTCACTCTGACCCTGGAAAGGACCCCCCCCCATTATATGCACTTAGGGCCCCACAAAACCTGGATCTACCTCTGCTTTCAACATAGACTCAAGTGCACCGATGCAAATTTTATCCCTTTCCCAAGATTCCACCCCCTTCCCAGGGGGCTGGCAAATGGGCATGGAAATGGCCATTTTGGGAAGAGGGGAGAATAATTACAGCGGGAAGCTAAGAAAAGCAAAGAAGGGAGAGACATGTGTTGCTAGAGGCCACGGAAGAACGGCACTGTGCCCGAGGAGCCCACCGTCTGAGCCTGCGCTGTCCGGGAACCGAGGGCTGGGCAGGTGGGGGTACCGGGTGACTGCTCTCTCTCCAGGGGCTCATCAGCGCTGCTCTTTCTGTTGCAGATGCGGACGGAAACCTGTGCCGAAGTAACCAGCTGTTGCAAGTCATGCTCACCATGCACCGGATCATCATTTCCTCCGCCGAGCTGCTCCGGAAAGTGGTCGCCATATATCCTTTTAGCGCACTGCCCGGTGGTCCCGCAATGGGATTCTCTGAAAAGTGTCTTCAAATGGAAAGTATGCTTTTATTTTGATTGGTTTGGCACAGTCCTGCGTGGTAGATGGGTTCTCATGTCATATGTCCTTTTAGGAACACAGGGCGTGTGTGTGTGTACCTACATGTGTACGTGTATCTTCCGTTGAGCAAGGCAACATTGCTGATGTTGATTGCTTTTGGAAGCAGTCAGGTCGACAGTACACATAGTCTCCTTCACTGTCTCTGGCTGGTAAAAGTGCTTCTCTTGTGGGTCATCAGAAGGCATGTTCATCCTGTGCAGACTGGCAAGGGTGCCAGCGTGACTCAAGTGATGGCAGCATTCTGGCTTTCCTGTCCAGGCCCAGAACCTTCCCTAGGTTCTGATGAAAACTTCCTGGTGCCATAGCATCTGGAGGATCTGCTGGTGCCTTTCACTGCAGGCAGCAAGCCCTGCTGGACCTGAAGCTTCTGACAGGGTGTGAAGTGAGCAGGGTGGAGAAAGCACCTGCCCCTCCCCCTCACTGATGACTCTGTGAGCTGTGGCCCCCCGAAGAGAAGCCGTAGGTGGGCTGAGACTGTTTAGCACCTGAAGCCCAGATCCCTGGCACTGAGTCATGACTTGTGGCTCTTCTGATCTTCACCACCCTCCTGACCCCTGCCTTTTCATCTCGTGGTGCACACAGGGCCCCTTCTCTAACCCTGCTTAGAAATCTGCTCCTCTCAAAGGACGGGTTCCCAGTGGCATTCCAAGGGGGGAGCATCAGGAGGGGTCCACTTCATAAGAGGTGCAGGTAATAAGTGGGTGTCTCATCTGCAGAACATTTTAAAAGTATAATAAAACCGACTCAAAGTTGGTCTGCTTTTTAATATTAACTTCACATACCAGCAGTTCTAAACAATGTTGGAGATTGTTTCCCACTGGAAACATTGTTTGTTGGTGTGAGGGCTACATTGTACCTGGAGGGCATGCCCACAAGGCTCGGGGGCCCTTCTCCACCACCCCCACCCTGCTGCTGCTGCTGCTGCCCACAGAGTCTGACCCCTCAGTGACCCCCCTCTCTGCTGTACTTTTAAACTCTGCTTCTTCAGTGGCACCGGCCCCTCAGCCTCAAACACATTCAAATCTCCCCAGACGAAAAATAAGCTCTCAGCGCTGCCTCCCCTTCATTCCACTGTTAGGCTAGAAATTTGATGTGCGAACTTCTTAAAGCAGTCGGGGCTTGCTATCTCCAGTCTCTCCACTCCCACTCACTCCCTAATTCAACTGCGGCCCCAGCCCTGTACTCAGACTTTCCTCTAATGTCACCAGTGACCTCCTAGTTGCCAGGCCCAATGGCTTTTTTCCATTCTTGTTTACGCTGACCTCCCAGAAGCACTGGGCTTTGTTGACACCCCCTGCCTGCCCAAGCTCTCCCTCCAGGGCTCCCAGCATCAGGCCCTGCTGCTCCCCACCTCCCGGGCTGGCCCTTCTGCAGCTTTCCAGCTAGGTCTTCTTTGAGTACCCCTCACATACTGGGTGAACAGCCTGGCTTTTTTCTCGCTCTTCTTCCTTCCCAGGTGATGTCTCACCAGGATTTTCACCACCATCCCTCTGTGTGGATGACTTTCAAGTCTGTATTTCTCTAACCCAAACCATGTTTTAAGAATGTGTGGACTAGTTTGTCCTGCAGACACTTCAATCTTAATATGCTCAAAACTTAACTCATGCACTCACCACCTCCTCTCCAACTCCTACCCCAGTCATTCTGCTTTGACACCTGTGTTTTCGTTTTCAGTTTCAGTTAATGGTGTCATCACCCATTCAGTTGCCTAAAGCAGAAACATCTGAAGCACTCTGAACTCTTTCCTGCCTTTCACCTCCTACAGAGTCCATCACCCAATCCCAGGGTTTCGACTTCAGAAATGACTCCCACCTGGTCTCTTCTCTCCATTCCCATGCCACTGCCGCAGTTCAGGCCGTGGGCTCTCTCCGAATCCTCTGTCCCACAGTGTTCTCATTTGCCGTGCCTCCCGCTCCTGTGCATTCTCCACCTCTGAAGTTGCTTTTCTGAGAAATCGGGCAACCATTTCTTCAGAACCTCTGCACACCAGGGGGGTAATGTCAGACACCTTAGATGCCAGGCAGTGGCCGTCCAGGGTCCAACCCATGTGTGTCTCCCCTGCTGTGTCCTGCAGCTCTCGGGAACCCTCCCCTTCGCACTGGACTTCTCACCGCCCCAGGCCGCAGTGAGTCCTCTCAAAGTTCCTGGGCCTGGAGTGCCTTTTCCTCTCTCTTTCAAGACCTCTGTAAAGGCTTTCCGGACTTCTCCACCTCCCACCCCTTTAAAAATACATCTAGTGTTTTAGGCCCCAGCTGGCTAGCTCATTTAGTTAGAGCATCCACCCAATAAGCCAAGGCTGTGTGTTCCATCCCTGGTCAAGGAGCATACAAGAATCAACCAATGAATGTATCAGTGAGTGGACCAACAAATCTATGTGTCTTTCTCTCAAAATCAGTAACAATTAAAAAAAAATACATCTAGTGTTTTAAAACGGTGTTACGGATTTGAAAAGTCTACTTCTTTCTGTGACTTTAGTTCCGCATTGCGTAAGCCCACGTGCATCTCTCCTGTCCCCGGCCTGGCTGTGCTCGGCCTTGGAGAGCTTTCCACCTGTGACCGCAGAGGGTGCAGAGCACTCCCGCTCGGCCAGCTCAGCCAGGCCAACCTCCAGCAGCTCCCGCTCGGCCAGCTCAGCCAGGCCAACCTCCGGCAGCTCATGGCACATGTGAGCTGATCACTAAAACGTGGCGGCCTGCCAAAACATCGATTTTTTTGCCAGTCTGACAAAAAAAAATAGGTACAATTTTGATGCATTCACACTGGACAGCTTTTGTTGTGTTGGCTGTTGTCATTTTTTATTTGACAGTCTAAGGGAGAAGAGGTCAGTGTCCTTGACTAAATGGGCAGGTGTTGCCTGCTTTAACAATTCTTGCGGCACACACTGGTTGAAAATCACAGTGTTAGCTGAACAAACTGATCAGCCTAAACTTTAGTCTGTGTGTTGCGAAATGTAACACCTGTATATTCTCGTATTTATGGATGACTTCTTTTAGGTCATCTACAAATCAACACATCTTTGTGTCTAATTGCTGTCGTTTGAATTGTGTTAGGAATATGGAATTTTGCAAGGGTACGGAAAAATGTTACTTTAAGAAAAAATATAAATATAGTTTCAGCATACATGCATACAATGTATTCAACTTACCTATTTAAGGTCGGCTCCTCACTAGACCCTCCCTCGAGGGGAGGGACCTAGGGGCATGTGTCTTTGTGTCTCTAGAACTAGCCTAGTGGCCACCTCCTGGTAGGACACAGTGAGTGTTGCATTGCTGTGGGTACGAAACACTGGGGCACTTTCTCTGTACCTGTCAGGACCTTTAGGTGAGACATCTGGGCTTGCTCAGTCTGGGGGAGGGGAGGGATTCTAAGAGGGAATATGAAGACTTCCCATCATTGAAACCCAGGTTAAACATGGAAGACAAAACAACTTTTCTTCATGCTTAGTTTCCCTGCTCTCTGACTTGGAAGTGACAGAATTGTTAGATAATAAGCTAAGATGGTTTCCTAATTTTCCATTGTTAAAAGAGCGAGAGCTTAAACACACTT
Source organism: Macrotus californicus (assembly GCA_007922815.1). NCBI lineage: Eukaryota > Metazoa > Chordata > Mammalia > Chiroptera > Phyllostomidae > Macrotus > Macrotus californicus. Next base: position 28,826 of record VMDR010004294.1, on the reverse strand, counting down.
TGAATAGTTCAGATGCCTGCAAAGCAGTCAGAGTGGCCCCAGTACGTCCCAGGTGCAATGCTGGCCATGAAGAGAGGGAAAAGGTGAGGAGCCTGAACTGCCAGCCACAAAGACGTTCACCCCGGTCGGGCAGACACCTGAGCCTCTTATTGCCAGCTTGTGTTGCGAGCTTTGGCTTCATCTCCTCAAGAGAGAGAGTGGGTGCCCTGCCTCACTTCAGGCTGCCTTTGCTAGGGGCTCTGATGGCCCTGGGAGGCTCTGCCATCCTAACTGGCCTTCTGCAGGCCCACACAGGCTCAGCACCTGGATGCAGGCCTACTGGATGCACATAGATACTGCCCCTCCCCTGCCCCCATCCAGTGCAGCCACCGTGCCCTGCCAGGAGGGACGTGTGAAGAGAAGAGTAAGAAACTGCCAGGAGGAAGATGAACTCCACATCAAGGGCACAATGTTGATCTATATGTCCATTTAGTCGTTTTAGGGGAGATTGGTTTCTGTGCCTTACTCATTCCAGAGGAAGGATAAAGATTTCAAGAAGCTGATCAAATAGTTAAAAATACAGAATCTAAGACTTATCTAAAATGTGCCTGATGCTTAAATATCGTTGCATTGAGGGGATGCATTTTCCTGGTGATGTAGCCTAACAACCTTGGTTACCTCATTCTCGTTCCTGCCTTTCATGCCCCAAGACAGGCAGGTGTCAGAACCTGTTACTTCATGAAGTCTGCTGGTTGCCTGCGCTCATTTTTATTTTGATGGCATTTGTTACTGTGTGTGCGGTTTAGTGTTTTTGTTTTGGTGCCCTGAAGGACAGGTTTTGGAAGCAGTAAATCCATTAAAACATGTTTTTAAAATTAAAGTCCTTTTATTGAAAGTACAAATTTCACAACCATAGTTTTTCTTTAGAGGTTCAAGTTTAGCTTGCAGTCTTACTGTTTCTATAAGTCCTGCATGTTCCGCCAAACATTTTTAAGGGGCCTTGAAAAATGTTTGGATAATGTGAGTTAAATACTTCCACTGTTTTTAAACAATTATGAATTTTACATTTTAGATTATTTTTAAATACTTTGGAGGCCTCTCTGAATTCGAAATAGCTTTTATAACTCTGGTAGATTAAAGTTATAAACAGTATGGTTAATATTACCTTAGATGTTCCAAAGTGATGCATAAACTTAACAAAATATCAATTTAAAGCCACAAGTCTAAAGCATTCAATTATATATTCCAAACTGAAGTTTCAAGGCTATCCTTCTAATGTAGTCGTAAACTTTACTGGCATATGAAATCTCAAAAGGTAAAGATGCATTCCTAACAAAAACATCGGTAATATGACTTGGACTGTCTTTGCCATGCTTGACCCTGACTCTCCCAGGGGTTACAACATACACACCCACTGAAGGAAGGCTGCTCCTGCCCTCGTCAGTGGTTGAGATCTCTGCCGGCTTCTCCCAGACTCATCTCGGGGCCGCGCTGCAATTCACTGAGACCTGTGTGCTCTCACGGCACAGCTTTTGGAGGGGAAAGGGAGCCGGGTCTTGCAGGGCACACAGCCCGCTTCGCGTGGTTGCTCATTCTGTGTGCAGAGGATGGTAGAGCCCACCCCGGTTCATCCCTGGATTGGGTTTTGTGTTTCTTTTACTCTTCAGGGAATGTTCTTCCTGCATAGCTCCAGAGCAGCAATTTTCAACTTTTTCATCTCATGGCACACATAAACTGATTGCTAAAATTCTGCGGCACACCAAAAATATATTTTTTGCTGACCCGACCAAAAAACAAAAGGTATGTTTTTGATTCATTCACACCAGATGGCTATTGCTGGGTTGGCTGTGGTTATTTTTTTTATTTGACAGTCTCAGGGAAAAGAGGTCAGTGCCCCTGACCAGTCCGATGTCACCTGCTTTAAAAATTCCTGCGGCGCACCGATCGAAAGCCGCTGCTCTGGAGATACGCGAACTCGGTGGAATCTTGCTGCTCTCAGATGCTCTTAGGACAGCACTGTTCTTGTGGAAAATTCTGAGTGATGTGGGTCCTTGCCGTGTTCTCCACCTGTGTTGTGGGTTGTTCACATGGCTTTGTGTGACCTGCCATCACAACTTACAAGGCCAACCTACTGACATCCTCTAAGCATATATTATCATTTTCATATTTTTGTCATGACAATATATCAATATTTATTCCTTCCCCCCTTCTCTAACTCACTGCACAGATTTTGTCAGTTACTGAAAACATTTTAAAAGACGAGAAGAAGCTGTTCTTTTTAACTTGTCTCTGTTGGACTCCTGGTCTCCTGGGCATGGGCAGAGGGTCACTTATCCCTTCTTCCCTGCCTACAGGGCACCTGTGCTTTCCACACTGCTGGCTTCCTCGTCTACTTCTGCAGAGGACGTGCATGGCCTCCTTCCACAGCCATCTGCGCATGAGCTAGGTGGAAGGTCGCCGTGTCGCCCTTCCAGGTGGTAATAAGCACGGCTGTACACATCGAGTTGGTTGTTATCTGAGAGATAAGAAAACATTCTCATTTAGAAGAAATTATTTCAGGAGGGGGTGGTTTTGTTTCTGTAACAGAGCCTTTCATTTCCCTTAACCCCAGCCCACATATAAGGAGGCCTTGGCAAAGAATTCACCAGGGCTGTGCCTGAAGATCTGCTATTTTGTGAGGTAACGCTTCTGCATGCATTTGGGACTTTCTAGAGCAGGGTGACTGCAGTTCTTCCCGGCCCTCCCTGCCTTTCCCTTCCTGACCACCTGTCTGCAGATCCCGCCTGGGCAGACTGGGGAGGGCAGTCATGACGACCTGAGGAGCAGCGTCCATTTTTTCTGGCGAGCCTGAGCTAACACCACGGTTTGCCTCCGTCTCACAGCGTTTTGCTATCGAATGACATGGGAAGATTATCTTGCTTTTATTCCTAATTATAAAAGTCCTAATATAGCTCATGTTAGTGCCTTTTGGGAAACAGAAAAAAAAATACAACTGTAGTCATGATTACTCATATCTAACTACCTATTTTGGTCTATTTCCTTTGTCTTTTTTCCAAGCAGATTTTAAAAACATAATTGAGATCAAAACACAGCAAAATTTTTATAGTTTTAACTCTAATATCATTGAAAACTCCTCTAGTCATTAAAGACTTTTTGTGACTATTATCTTCACGGCCATATGATACCAAGATGGGATGAAGTGCGAGTCACAGATGTGTGGCCCCCGTCAAGGGGATACCTGGTTTTGTTTGCTGTTGTCCAGTTCATGACTGTCCCTGACACACCTGGCCGCGCCCCAGCCTCCGCGCTGACTCCTGTGATTGTGATGCACCTTGTCCTATCGAAGCATTTCACGTGCAGAGGGGTGGAGGGTTGTTGACAAGTGGTCTTCTTCCCTCTACCCCGGCTCCTCGCAGTCTATATATAGAATATATATTCTACGTTCCCAGGAGTATAGAAGGGCAAACCAGCCTCTGTCTTTTTCCCGGTCCTCTTGGTGGGAAGAACCCACCAAAGTGTGAGTCCCGGCCTTTGGTTTTGGATTGTTTTTCAACTCCCACCTTGCAGGTATTGGATAACAGAGTTCTGGGTCATGTTTAAGACGGACGCCAGCTTGACAAACGCTATGGAGGAGTTTCAGGAACTGGTGACAGCTAAGGGGGACGAGCTGCACTGCCGCCTGATCGACACAACTCAGATGTGAGTGTCAGGGTTTTGGGGGGTCGCCGGAATCCCCTCCCTGCTGTGACACCACCCAGCCTGCTCAGCTGGGCTGGCTCCTGCTGGGCTGCCGCTGTCACGCTGGGAGATGACGCCCCTCAGATAGGCAGGTGCGAATCACCTCGCCCAAGTGTAAAGCTTGACATTTAACAAGTGAGCAGAGAAGCCCCCTGGTGATAAAGCTGTGGGTGACTAATGTTCACAGCAGAAAAAATGTAAGACCCGGTCAAAAAGAAATTGGATTATAAGATACTGACTAAAATGTATCCAGATCGTGAGGAACTGAAATTGCAGTGACTAAACTAGGGCTTCTCGCCAGCTAAGTCCAGGAGGACCCCTGAACTTGAAAATGGGGAAGGGACAGTGTATTGGGCAGAGGGCTTACGACACATTTGGATTCTCTGAAAGACACATAGACTTCAGGAACTGGGAGAGATTTCAGGAACACTTCACATCGTTCCTTGGATTCCTTATTTATCAGGCTGGCTCGCTCTGGAAAATGAGTGCCCCCCTTAGTGTGGGAGAGGATGGTACACAGGTTGTATGCTAAGGTTTTCAAAGTGTGGCCACATTGTTCTGGGTTAGTGCAGACCCCTAGGATGTGGAATCCTAGGACTGAAACAAACTCTGGAGACCGTGTCATCCCACATTCTGGGAGACTGAGGCTCAGCAAGTTTGTGGGACCCGCCTGGGGTCACACCGCTGGCCAAGTCATGGAGCAGCTGCTGTCAGGTTCCTCCGTGCACTGTGTCACAGCCACGCAGAAATGACCTAAAAATCACATTTCATAGTCGCAAACGAATCCGTTTATCAGTTTCTCAGAGGTGGGTATTCTCTGTGCCTCTCTGCTGAGAATAATACAACCTGAAAGATAAAAGAGATTTTCAAGTAACAATTTCCTCATTTTAAAGATGCAGAACCTAGGCCCCAGGACAGTCCTCAAGCCCAAAGCCCCTGTCCCAACACACCCCGAGGCGACTTTCCTCTTCCACCAGTGTTTCCCCTAGTCTGTGCTTTAGGAATCAGCCAGTGGGATACTGCCTGGCCGATACGTCAGACTTGCAAATCTGCAATGCATCTCAGACTCTGTAATGTGTTCACTGGCCCAGGGGGCTCCAGAATTTGTAGCATTTCCCAAACTCACTTGACCACAGAACCCTTCTGTCAAGGGACACGGTTCTCAGCAACCTTGTTTGGGAAACAGATCTGCAACCTGCTACCTCTTAAAACGGCTGCTTCTCGTTGCTGCTTTGGTTTGGGAAACTGAAACTACATCAGAAATGCATGGACTGGTTATAAGACAATGATGATGGCTGGGGGGCACCCGAGGGTCAGCTAGGTTTCCCTGGGGACATCAGCTGCACCAGCTGAGGCCATTAAGGCAGTGTTCCAAGTCTGCTCTGAGGGCCCACGTGCTCCTACACGATTCCCTGCAGCATGACATCTCCCGTGGTTCTCTGTGCTCTCCTGGCATGAAAACACCCTCGTACCTTGAGGTTTCCAACCAGTTAGATCCTGTCACCCTGCTGAGAGGGGAGGGACACAGTAGGCACAGAGAGAGCACACAGCCAGGGCCTGAAGGAAGGAGCCTGGACCAAACGCGGGAAACTGTGACCAAGGCCTGAGACTCTGTCCGTCCCACGGCCTTAAAGTGAACACCTTTTACCTGGTTCCCGTGGCACGTTCGAAGGGTGTGCAGGAAACCAGCAAGGCTTCCTAGCTGCCGCCACAGAAAAAACTGGCTTGGGAAACTGGTAATGCATTGTTTTGGCCAAGGAAAGTTAGCTAACGGTTCTTTATGTGTTCTCGTGGAAACGTCAATGGATTGACTTGTACTCAAAAGCAATTTCGATTTATTCTTTTTCCCTTTCTTTCATGTTGAACCACAAAAGCAATGCCCGTGACTGGTCCAGGAAACTTACTCAAAGGATCAAATCGAACACCAGCAAGAAACGGAAAGTCTCCTTGCTCTTTGACCATCTGGAACCAGAAGAGCTGTCGGAGCACCTCACCTACCTTGAGTTCAAGTCCTTCCGAAGGATATCCGTATGTACCCAAGGGGCAGGGGGAGCACTTCCCTGGGGTGTTTCTGAACATAAGCAGAGAAGTCCAACAGCCTGTTCACCTCCTGACCACAGAGGCCCCCTCTGTGCTGGTGGGCCTTCCCGACAGGCTTTGTACCGTCTGGAGAGTCAGTATGCACTGAATTCTGGTGTTGCTGCCCTTTCCTTCCATCTTCCATGCCCGCCCCACCCTTTGCTCAAGTGACAATACAGTGGGCGCACGCAGACATGAATACACACACACACACACACACACACACACCCCTTTTACCCTGATAGTCATTCAGCTGCCAGAAATTTTGTTTAAATTTTTCTCCAATAAAACGGAGATATGTCCTCTAAGAGTTTCATTCTAGGATGGGTTTGGATGGCTCTGGGACGTCTCAAAATAAAGTAGTGTTGCCGGTCCAGCCCAGAATATCCTCGGGGACCTGCAGTCACCAATGATCTGGAGAGAAATGATGCCGACCCCCATGTGCCTGTTACAACCCTGTGCTTGCCACCAAAGAGCACTGACTGGTCCCATACAAGAGAACCTGTCAGCATATCAGATGCCAACAGACCCTCACTGGCCAATATGCTTTCCTGAGAAATGACACCCTTCCTCAGCCGCTGTCCACCCTGAAAAAGAGTCTTTAGCTCTGCTCTAAAAAGAGACTGGCTGGTGGAGGCATGCTGACCTGTTTCGCCTGACGAGGGAGTGGAGGCCCAGAGGGTGGCTGGGCAAGGTCGCACAGCTTATTAGATTAAGAGCAGGGGCTAGAATCACATGCCTGTCTTGGCCACTCAGCACCGACTTGCTGAGCCTGGCTGTTTGAACGCAGTCCTGCAAACCAAGTTCCATAAGTTACTTCATCTTTTCTCCCATAATGTCGATGTCTGTTTTTACACAGCTGTTTGCCCAGCCAGCCAGCCAGCCAGCCAGGAAGCCCCCAGCTCCCAGGCAGAAAGAAGTCTCCTAGCATTATTCTGCATTGGCCCCCACATTCCCCTCACTGGCACCCCGCAGGCCTGGGCCACGGGACCTTGCTGGGAGGCTCCGCCTGGGGAGTTTCCACTTGGCAGTGCCTGCCCCTGTCACGGGGAGGGACGCTGAAAGGAGCCATTTATCACACTGACAATCTGAGCTGTGCTGGGGCCCAGCTGGCAGGGCTGCCGGGTCAGGCCTGCGGGGTGTACGCTGACGCCAGCGCTCACTCAGAGCAGCAGAGAATGATCCGCGCAGGACCCAGACTCCGGCCTGTGCTGCCCCGCCGGCAAGGCAGTGTTTGTTTGCGAGAGAGAACATCAGTTGGAACTTTCATTTCCTTTGAATGGCAGGCATAGTCCCCTCATAGAAAAATACTTCGGGGGAACGTTTTGTTCTCCTACACAGTTCTTAACCATTTTCCCAAACGATGATTTTCCCTCCAACATGGGATTGGAGGGACATTTCTCTCTGCTGAATGGCATTTGGTATTTTCTGTTCATTATAATACTTCGGGGGGTGGGGTGAGATTACGGACGGGGATAACCCTTTTAAAAAGAACTCAGTATGTTGTGCTTATAGTGGGAGGGCTACATAAATGAGTTCACTGGAATGAGTCACGGGAATTTTCTCACAGAACCAGTGAGATTTTTGCTTTGTGTATCTCCTAGAAGTAGTTTTGGTCCTACTCAGTCTCCTGCTCGTGAGTAATCACAGCACAGTGAGATGGGGCTCAGTTCATTTGCATTCACATGATTTAGGCTGTGAGATTTTCTCATCAGCGTGTTTCCAGTCGGGCAGGACAAAGTATGTAGAGTGAAGTGAGAGCCCCCAGCACCCCCCCACACACACACACACAATCTCAGTGGCCCAACAAAGCAAACGTTTCCCCTTCGCTCACACCACATGTGTAACTGGCGTCAACGGGGGCCTCTGCTCAGGGACCAGGATGTGGAAGCTTCATCTTCATACCAACTTCCGTGCTCTCCGCAGCCGTGGAAAGGTAGCGCGGCAAAACATTCAGGGGCTCTCACATCTTCCCTCAAAAATCACATCACTGCCACTTACATGCTGCCCGCTAAACTATGCTACGGTCACACCTGACTTCCGACAGGCGAGCTCAGAAGCACAGGGCTGCAAATGCCCGCACCAGAACTTCCACAGGAGCACTGGAGCAGGTAGCCTGCTCCTGCCTCTTGGGTGTCCTGCTTGAGCAGAAGGGCTGTTTGGACAGGGACATGACAGCTGCAATCATCTCACACACAGTGATCTTCTGGGACATTTCCAGTTTCACATATGCTATTTAATTGTCAACCAGAGTCAGTGCTATTGTCTGGCTGGGAAAGTGTGGTCACAGAATTAGCCAACCAGGCTTCATGTGCCCAACTCACTTGGCCTCTGTTCAAGTTCAAAGTAAATTCAAACAGGTTTGTTTTAGCAGGAAGGTTAATAATTATCCTATTAGCATCACCCCACATTTATTTAGCACTTTGAAAAGTTAAAGTGGTTCACACCTTATGTTTGCTCTTCATAACAATTCCATGTGCTAGATAGAGCAGATTTTATTACCCCATTCTTAAGGTAAGGAAACAGAATGAGAGGGAGTGGGGGAGGGAGGAGGGAGAGCACACGAGTCGGGCAGAGAATGATAATCTTTTGTGAATTCCTTTTTTCCCTATAACCTCAGCAGCAGAGGTGGAATTAGTACTGAGATTTTTTTTCTATTCTGTATTCTTTAGAAGTACCAGAATCTACCCAAATACAGTATTTGAATTAACTAGTGTGTTAGATTAACGAGTACACATCCACTTAAGCCGAATGACCTCTGGTGTAGAGAGACCATGCTGTGGGTAAAATCAGGAAGATTTCCTGCCTGCCACTTTTGTCCTCTAAGTAGAGAACACACAGGAGAGGAGGGCCAAGAGCTCCTCTGTCCCACGGCAGTTTCAGACCGTCCACTGAACAGAGGCGAGATGCCCCAGAGCAGCAGTCCTGACGGGCTTCTCCCCCCGCCCCCGCAGTTCTCTGATTACCAGAACTACCTGGTGACCAGCTGCGTGAAGGAGAACCCCACCATGGAGCGGTCCATAGCCCTGTGCAACGGCATCTCGCAGTGGGTGCAACTGATGGTGCTCAGCCGCCCCACCCCGCAGCTGCGAGCCGAAGTCTTCATCAAGTTCATCCAGGTGGCTCAGGTGAGTGATGGAAGAAGAGTATGGCCTGGGCTACGGGGTAAGTTACCCCCTCTTCCCACAGCCCAGTCTTTCCCCTCCTGAGCCACAGTGGCGTTAGCTGCCTTGAACTGTCCTGGCATCCCGTCAATGTTGTAATGAAACGATGTTGACTGAAACGATGTTATTTGAGGACCTACAGTACTATGAACACACACCTGAAATTTCCCAGAGATTCTAGGTTCTCTGTCCCAATTACTGACCTATATAGGCACTGACAGTGAACAGAAAACAGTCCTTGCCCTCAAAATGAAACACTCTGGTTAATTTGGTATAAAAGATGTGTTAAGATGATGCTTAATCTTACATTTTCCCAGTTCCAGATGGTCCAGACCAGTGCTTCTCAAAGCTGGCACGCAGACTGCCTGCTCCGTTATTAACTATAGGCTTATTAAAAGCACAGATCCCTAAGTTCAGCCCCAGATCTGAGCAATCTGACTACCTGGGCTTGAGTGTGCAAATCTTTATTTTATAATTTATTTTTAGAGAGAGAGGAAGGGAGAGAGAAAGAGAGGAAGAGAAACATCCATTGATTGCCTCTTGAATGCTTGCCGACCGGGGACTGAACCCCCAACCCAGGCATGTGTGGAACGATGCTCAACCAAATGGGCCACACTGGTCAGGGCGGGTCCAGAAATGCCTGTGTTAAACAAGTATTTTGAGTGATTCTTAGAAACCAGTCCTAGATGGTGGTCTGAAGACCAGCAGCACAAAGGGAAGATGTGACGCCTTGCTAGACTTGGGATCTAGTGATCTGGGATTAAGCCTAAGGGGAGAAAGGAACAGGAGACTGTAACACCTGATGCTAACAGTGACCAGTGTAAGGAAGAAAGGAAGATGGCACAGAGACGAGAGGCAGCCTCTGAGCTCGCTTGTAACTGACATGTCCGGTGACTGTTCTTACTGTTTTGTGTGTTGTAGAAGCTCCACCAACTACAGAACTTCAACACGTTGATGGCTGTGATAGGCGGCCTATGTCACAGCTCAATCTCCAGGCTCAAGGACACAAGTTCACATGTCCCACATGAAATCAATAAGGTCAGTGCTACTGTCTCTTCTGAAGCTTCTTAGAAGCTTTCGTAGGACCAGCGTCAACACTTCCTCCTTAAGGGTGTGACCCAGGAAGCTTTTGCAAACCACACCATCCCATCAGCCAGTAAAAACACCGAGGAGGCAAACCCCAAGAAAACCCACAAGATGGGGACATCACAGATTTGAAAGTGACTGTCATTCAGTCTTGCCTCAGTGTCACTACACGTGTTCCTGCTGGTCAGTTAAAAGAATGTGTGCCTCTCCCCGAAGCTCCTACGCCGCAGGTGATTCAGGCACCGTCTCTGATGCTGACTCCCTTGCTCCACAATGTTTTCCCAAAAGGAACAGTGGCTCAGTTAGCATGTCAAGTGTACACATAGAGTGACACATGAAAACCCTGGCTATTCTGGATAGTAAATTTTCCCAGGTAATTAGAAATGGGCTTTTCACGTACCATTTTGTAAGTGTTTCACTGAGGAACATTTTCCTTAAATATCCTCAGTATTTTTCCACATTATTAATTAGATTTTACAGAATTGATTGTAATCCTTTACAACATAAGGCTGTTGTTACAAATATTAGCTACGCCACGATGCTATATTGAAGATGTCAGTGCTGCTCAGGGTGCTATGACGACTGCTCTCTGAGCACCTTTATCCCATTTAAGAGGACCACCCCCCCTCTTACACTCCAGCCCGTCTTCCCTGGCTGGCACGGACTCTCAGGGAGGAACATCAGTGCCTCCTTCTCGCATCGTTTTCCCAGGTGTTCAGCCTCCTCTTGGGTCTCTAATTAATCATCCTGCTCTCATGTGTGGCTCTGAGGATGCTGATCTGTCCCCTCCAGGTGGTCCAGTCACCTGAAAATCCCCTAGTAGTTCTGCTAGGACCATGTGGAACAACTGAAAAGACTGCCCATGTCCCAGAGGTGACAGAAGGAAAGAGTCACACATGTGCCTTTGTGTCATTCCACATATAAGACATAGCTCGCTCATCTTAAGCTTGGGGTCCCCCATGCTGGTGCTTCCTTGTCTACTGCTGCTTGCCCCACAGGGGGGTCTGCATGGTGAATCAGTTAAGTCTACCTCAAAGCAAGCATCCCCCCAGTAGTTTATTTCACCTTCAAAAGAGAACAAAAATATATTACTTTTTGCTGTTAATCTCTCATCTGTGGGCACCTTCCATACTTCTACCACCTGCACTATTTGTGTGAGGAAGAGACTCACTTGCCAGGTCAAAGTGACTGAGGGAGGCCAACTCCAAAACCTCAAGTTCTTCCTGGGGTGGGAAAGCGGGAGGACAGGGGGAAATGGTGCATCTTAGGCCACAGTTTTATTAAACGAATTTCTGGCAGTGTTTAAAGAGGTAATTTTGTGTTGTAGCACGACTGGCAGATAGTTGTTACTGTCTTTGCTTCTGAGAAAGTTGATCATCACACGTGGGGAACGAGGCTCTGTGAACTGCTTGCTGACTGGAGCCAGGCGTGTTTGGAGAGAGCACCGGATCTGGCTGCTCCCTCTTGGTGCTGGTGAGCAGCCATGTGCCTTCCAGGGCTGAGGCAGGGACTGAGCTCTGATGAAGAGCTCCCTGGGGCCTCGGCCCCATCCTCCACATGTCCTTTGCTGGAAATTGGTCTGGTCTATTCAGTCTCTCCAGTTCAGGGTTTCAGCCAGTGAACAGAATGTCACTGCGTCCTAGACAAAGGCCCATTTTGAACATCATTAAGATAATGAGGCCCACAGAGCGCAGCACGAAGACTGAAACACGCCAGAGGCCACGGAAGCTCCCAGCTGTCCCCCACGCCAGCAACACAGCACTCCTATGCTCACACTCTCAATGCTAAGTAACATGGTGTCTCTGGAAGGGCTCAGAAGACACCCGGGCAGGGAGCTGCATGGCTTGGGGCAGAGATCACAGGAACATAGTAGTCACTGTATACTGTTGTACCTTTTTGATTTTTATATCAGGTGCTTATTTTTTTAAAAGAAAAATTTTAGCATAAAAATGGTAAGACCTTATTTAAAACTTTCCAGTTGTATAGAATCAAGGAAAGAACACCTATGTTTGTAAATACACCGTGACATGGGATAAAAGCTGGAGTTTGCGTTTGGGAGTCATAATCTGCACCTTTTAGATGGGTCAGCCCTGCCTGACAGATCGAGGACGGGCTGGAATGACGGTAGAGGAGGCAAGTAAACAAGGTGGCCCCTGCAGACAGTATAACCTGCCTGGCAGGTAACAGCAACCGGCTCTCTTCTTCTCTTTATAGGTCCTGGGTGAGATGACCGAGCTGCTGTCCTCCTGCAGAAACTATGATAACTACCGGCGAGCCTACGGGGAGTGCACCCACTTCAAGATCCCCATCCTGGGGGTGCACCTCAAGGACCTCATCTCCCTGTACGAAGCCATGCCTAACTATCTGGAGGATGGGAAGGTGAACGTCCACAAGCTGCTGGCTCTTTACAACCACATCAACGAACTGGTCCAGCTGCAAGAGGTGGCCCCGCCCTTGGAGGCCAACAAGGACTTGGTGCACCTGCTGACGGTGAGACTCGCCTGGGAGACGATGACTAAGCACTTTCTGTGTGCCAGGCACCTTACCAAATACTAGCTCAGTTAATCCTCATAAAAACCATGAAGTAAATACTGCTGTTTTCATTTTGTAGATGGGAATATAGAGGCACAAAGATATAATTTTCTAGAGGATGAGACATTATTTAGCAGCAGTGCTTGGGTTCACACCCAGAAGGTAGGACCCAGCAGCTGCACTCTTAAGCAGAATGCCCTTCTGACTCCTCGGAGTGCTTCCCTCTCCCTGCAAGAGCCGTCCTTGGCTCTCTCTGGGAGGAGCTGAGGGCAAAGCAGGGTACAGGCTTGTAAGAGATGGAGACAGTGTGTTCTCATAAAAAAGGACAAGGCAATGAGTTAAAAAGAAAAAAAAAATCGGGTTCATTGTTTGGATTCCTATTCCTGGAAGCGTTTGAGCCAAGGAAAGACGAACACTTGCAGGGGTGCAGGAGACCAGGATGCACACTTCGGGAGCAGGGGAGGGCAGATGAACTCCCTTCGGGATCTGCAGTTCTGCGGGTTCACCAGCGGTGTCACTGTGGGCAAGTCCTGTTTTCTCCTGTCAACTCAGAGGGATTAGTCTGTGAGATGACCTCTACCTTCTCTTTCAGTTCTAAAATACAACTTTTAATGTGATTTTCTTGCAGAATGGAATAATTATAGCCTCTTCCTACCTCACAGGATGATTCTGATAGAGCCTCAGGCTCTGCATCTAGCTGGTATCTAATCCTAGCCCTTTCTCTAATGGCGAGGTGACCTTGGTCTTGGCCTTAGACCTCATCACCTGTAGAAAGATGTATAGAATATTAACTTTTGGGGATCACAAATCCTGTAATGAAAGCTGTGAACATTCTTCCCAGAAAAATACACATAAGCCATATACACAACAACACTTTTGAGTTCTGAACTTCCTAGAGCCCACACATAGACTGTAGGCTCAAAACCAGAGTAAGACCCCTCTCCTCTAAAGTTTTACAGTTCTAATACATATGGAATTTATTACTCTTGCTACTGTTTAATAATACCTGTTACTTAAACTGGGTTCTGGCCCAAGAACCAAATTTCAATATCATCAGGCCATGCAGACTACCCTCCCAGACCACCTGTCTGCTTTGGGGAGAACCAGTGCAGCTGGGCCATCAGACCACATACAGCCCAAGCACTATGCAAAGGCTTACAGATTAAACTGTAGTTTAAATGAGGCATCTTGAGATTTCTCCAAAACCTAGGAACATTTTAACCAAGAAAGAATTAATGCTTGCCCTATTGCAGTAGTAGTTGCTTCACCCTCCAAACTGTGAATTAAAAAAACAAACTTCTAAGAGCATAGAAGAGTAAACCACTGGAGACGAACCAAGAAATACAGCATCCTAACAACTAACGCTGTTGTTGTGGCCCACAGCTATCCCTAGACCTCTACTACACTGAGGATGAAATCTACGAGCTTTCCTACGCCCGGGAGCCGAGGAACCACAAAGCCCCAGTAAGTTTTCACATTAAGACTCTCGCAGGTAACAGGTACATTCATCTGAAGGGTTGGGCCTTTAGTTTCCTAAGAGTATTGTGTTCCTGTGTGCCCAGCCTTGTGCTGGGTACAGTTCCTGACCATAAAGAGCCTACAGTCTTGAAGGGCTAAGACTGATGTGTGAGCAGTAAATAACTAAACGCCATAAGAGCACCAGAACGAGTAATGGAATCGGTCAGTGGTTTGCAAATTGGAGAAGGGAGGTAGTGTTGCGGGTGGAGTGACCTCTCCCTATCATAAAGTGGCCCCACATCAGTTTCCCTTCTGTGATTCACTGACGACAATGCAAGCAATGAGCACACGATCAGAAGCTAACTTCAGAGGATTTCCAGCTTGATAGAAAAGCCCATCATTCTGTAGTCATCTGGGTTAGAGAGAGCAGTCTACTAAGTCCTATGGCCTCCGGTGCAGAGGCCTCAAGTGGCACACCCCAGCACTGCACAGTAGGAACATCCCAGGTTATATGGCCCCGCCTCTCCTATGGGCAGCTTTAATAATTCCAGTATTCCTTCTGAACGATCAGTAATTCCCCAGTGTCCTGGGAAGCTTCCCAGCCCCCAAACAAGTGGCACTCAAGGGGAGTTGCCCTCACATAAGAAATTCAGCTTACCTGTTCAGGTGGCTAAATTTCATTGTCTATATTGAACAGATCAAGTTCTAGCTTCCTATAGTAATGAAGATGTTCACAGAAAATATCTGATTCCATTCTCAAGAGTGTTAGAGGCATTTCAATGGAAAGGGTACCTTCTGTTTTCAGAAGATTTTAATTTAGGCTAAGTCTTAAATACTTAAGAGTGGACTCTCAGCTCAGCTTGTCTAGGCCTCAGATTTTTTTTTTTCTGATGTGTCTTCCTGCCTTTTAGCTTTTTTTCCCCTCACCCATATCACTACTTACTAAGTTGTAAGCAGAGAACAGAGAGGAAATTTAAGCGATCCACTTTACTCTTGGTTGATTGCTTTGGCAAAAGGTTTAATGGAGAAGGAATTGAAACATAGGTAAGTTGAGAATTTTAAATTATCTGCAGATGGAGGGAAGGTATGTGAGGAGCATCTCATAAACAGTAAAACAGTACTTGTGCTAGCCAAGATTACTGTTTTAAATTTCAATACGTGGGCTCTCTGCTCCTTGCCACAGCACATAGCTGGGGGTTGTCCGCAGCAGTGAGGTAGTGGCAGCCCTCAGGTAGTGGGAAAGGAAGAGGCTGTAGATTATATTACGTGGTAATTACGGGGGTTTCTCTGATTATTTCATTTTAGCCACTAACACCTTCAAAGCCACCAGTTGTAGTGGACTGGGCCTCTGGAGTGTCTCCCAAACCTGACCCCAAGACTATAAGCAAACATGTCCAGAGGATGGTGGATGTAAGTACAGCTGCGTTACAGCAGCCAAAAGCAAGGGGAAAGAGGGAGGGGCACAACTGTAGACACAGAAACCACTCCTCATGTTGTGCCTGCAGAAGGGTTCAGAAGATACATTGTGTCACACACTCTGGCCTTATGGGGGGGGGGGAGGGGAGCGGGCCTCCTCTTAAAGACCTAGCAGGAGTATACATTTAATGGTTGTCAGTTGATCTGGAGGCAGAGAGATGTTGGGGAAAGTCTGCTAAAAGCTAATGAGAACCTAAAACTGAAAATTTTGGTACTAGATTCAGTTCACTGGGCCATATACGCTGGGGGGTGGTACATACATTCATACTTCTCCGTTTATCCTGGCTCACTCCAGAGTAAGGACAGAAAAGTAAGAGCCAGAAAGTGGACAGGACAGAGGAAGCTGAGGATTGAGAGGGGGAAGGGAGCTCTTCCAGCTGAGCGAAGGCTTCACGAAGATGCAGTCTGAGCTGAGCAATGAAAGGGCCGAGCAGAGGGAGGACACCAGCTGGGGCGGTGGCACAACTGACACAGATGGATCGAAAGCACCTGGCTGCCCTCCACCTGTGACCCACGCACCTTGTCAGCAGCCTAACAAGCACGTTTCCTTGTTCCTTCCGTTCAGGCTGAGGAGAGGCTTTTGTCTGCCACTCCAGCCCCTTTGTCATTTGGCTAAAGGGAGAAATGACCGGTTTCTCTTCGGTAATCACCAAAGAAACTCCTTTTTTCACAGTCTGTCTTCAAGAACTATGATCACGACCAAGATGGCTACATTTCTCAAGAAGAATTTGAAAAAATTGCTGCGAGTTTTCCATTTTCCTTCTGTGTGATGGACAAAGACAGGTAAGGACCATGTGGTCATGAGCCCTTGGTAAAAACAGTGTGTGGGTGTGTCACTAGAACCTGTAAACTTGGGCGTGTTGCTGCTGGGACCACTTACTGGATGTCGGGGCTGAGCGCAGTTGCCACACAATGCTTACCTGGCTTTGGTTTGGACTGCAAGAGACCACGAAGCCAGGTCAGGAACAGTCAATGAAAATCTTTAAAGTATGGCCTTCCTTCTTGTTTTCTCCTTACAGATTATGAAAAACTAGTATTTATTAATACTGTGCATATTTACTTTTCACAAGGTTACTAAGTTCTACTTTGGTTTTCTATGTAAAACCAAGTGCACGGCTGGTGGGTTCCAGTTAGATATTGCGAGCTGTCTGAAGTCAGAAAGTGCAGCACGAAGTACTTCTGTCCCACACACACAATTCCCATCATTGCTTTCCAAGTCCTGTGGATGGGGCTTACATTAGTTGGGAAAACCCAGTTTAGCCGAAGAACAGCTCTATAAAAATGAGCTTTGCTGTCTCGACTACTCATCAGAAGCTATTCGTGTCTGCGTCTTAAGAGGGCAGCTCATGGAAGGAGAACATACTGTACTACAGTCGAGGATGAAAAGCACGGTGAGTTTCTAAGGTGAGAAGCCTCCCCTCCTCATGCTCCGTCTGTCACTGGCCGGCAGGGAAGGCCTCATCAGCAGGGACGAGATCACCGCCTACTTCATGAGGGCCAGCTCAATCTACTCCAAGCTGGGCCTGGGCTTTCCTCACAACTTCCAGGAGACAACCTACCTGAAGCCTACTTTCTGCGACAACTGTGCTGGATTTGTAAGTTGTTCTTAGAGTGCTTCAGGGTTGAACGTGGGGAGGAGTACAAGGCACGTTACAATGACTAAGCCAGGCATCTCAACCCTTATCAACAGAGCCTAGCGGAGCCCAAGCAAACCTAGCACAGCCTAGTCTTCAGATGCGCGTTTTTCACTGGCGCTCATCTTTTCCCAGTCCTTCCTGATTTATTTTCCCTCTGGTACATGAGGCCCTGGGCAAATGTTAAACGTGGGATGTGTTTTTTAAGTGTTACATATTCATGTGCTGTTCCAAATGTCAGGGAAAAGAAGTATGACAGGTCCTCCCCCCTCCCCCCATCAGAAGGAATGACCTGTAAGCCATCTGGGCTCTGCCCCACCCCAGTCCCCAGCCCCAGGAGTCTGTAGATTTGTTCTTTAGCTTGGGGTCCCGAGAAGCCTCTTCGTCCTATGATTCGGCTTCTGGTGTGGATAAGGCCTGGCTCAAATCCTGAGTTTCTTGAGAACATTTGACTCTGAGCAGCACAAACTTCCCGTTTTCAATTGAAGGTCAGGGGGGACAATGCATATGAGAGAGAAAGGAGGTTTCCCTCCCACCAGACAGACAGGAGTGACGTGTGGTGCATTCTGTCTCTTGTCCCACAGCTCTGGGGAGTCATCAAACAAGGATATCGGTGTAAAGGTAAGGCTCAGCTTTATGGAATGCACTGTTTTCCCTGGTCTTAGGTGTGCTCCTATAAAGCACTGTTTCCTCATGGTAGTTGTCCGTTCAGTCCACAACTTCTCAGCACAGCCTCATCCTCAAACTGGCTTCCCTAGAGGACCCCCTGAGAGTGACTGCCACCACACAGAAGACAGGAGTACCTGGGTGAGCAGTTATGCAGTTCCCTTTATGAGATCCTCTCTCTGCCCTGGAAATAGGGATGGCTGGTAGATTATGCTCTCATACGGTCATGGAGAGGTAGATCCCCACTGAAAGGTACAGAACCACATTTGGAACAGATGTGATTACCAAAGGCCCTTGCTAGCTTTCCTTCTATCAGCAGATACCTGCCTTGTGACTAGAAAAATTCAGGACTGAAGGAAAGGAGACCTTTCACAGCAAGAAAGAAAGAATAAGACCTAACAGCTGGGCACCTCCAGAGGGGCCCCCTTAGAGTAGGCAGTATGTGTGGGATAACCAAAACACCACCTCTTCCCTCCAAGGTAACAGGGTGCTGCTTCTGCTTCTGAGTCTCATGGTAAGGGCTGCAACAAGACCCTGAGCTCCAGGATTGACCGACCAAACGAGAATGCTGGGTTCATTAGGAATGTTAGATTGTCTTGGTCCAGAAGCTAGGACAGGCGTATGTGTCTACAGGGCCCTTTATGAATGTGGTTTTGAGACCCTGGAGAAGTGAAAGACTTTCTGACCAGGGTGTCTTGTCTACAGACTGCGGGATGAACTGCCACAAACAATGCAAAGATCTGGTTGTGTTCGAGTGCAAGAAGCGTGCCAAGAACCCAGTAGCTTCCACAGAGAACAGCACCTCTGTGGGGCCACCATTCAACCTTTGCTCACTGGGAGCCAAAGATCTGCTCCATGGTAAGCAGGCACTGGGCACACTCATCTTAGAAAGTGAGATGGGAAGGATGAGGTTCTCAGGGAGGAGAGATGACCTTTATCCCACTGTTTCCTAACAGAAGCCAGCATAGCTGCCATTATGGGAGGCTTGCCTGTACGTCACGCAACCTATATTTAAGATTTACACATCATCTTTGGGTAGCACAGTTGTCACATAAAACCCAAGTTTTCATGGAAGGGAAATGGCAGAGAACAGATCACGGACTGGGCCTCAGTGTGGAGTCTGGAGGGGGGCTATGCATGTTTATACTCACTCTGTGTGTGTAAATTTCCAACTCTTCTGGCTTTTAGAGCCTTGTGGTACCCTAGAACTCGTCCTGCCATTTTAAGGACTCCTTTACTGTCGCTTTTTTGTTTTCTTCTTTTTGCTCCTAAAAAGAGAGTTCCTAAGACTCTGTCCCAAGGTTTTAGTATGTCTAGGAATTTAACCCCAATAATAGAAGTGTTTACAAATTGGGCTGGCAAAAGGAGTATTAACTGTGTTACAGAAAAGTTGGAAATGGAAATACAAAAAAATCATTACCCCTAATACAATTCAAAAGAGACAGTATGATTATTTTAGAGTGAATATAAATTTATTCTGGTCCTTAAATAACGGTATACCATATTTTGCCATGTATAATGCATATCCACGTTTTTGGCCCAAACTTTCAGGAAAAAAAAATCTTATTTAAATATAAAACTTATTATATTCCAGGGTGTTATTTTGCCTACAGATAATCATTATTGCTTTCTAACATTACTTTTAATACATAAGCATAAATAAAAGAATTAAAAACATTTACATAGATACAGAATTAGTACTACCAAGTATAATGCACATCCTTTTTCTCTCAAAAACGTGGGCAAAATAAGTGTGCATTATACATGGCAAAATATGGTAATTATAATTTTGAGCTTTATCTGGATAAATATTTAATGTTAATTTAAATTATGTTCCCCTAGGGCAAAATTAAGCTAGGGTCCTTACAAGGTTTCTCGTAGTACAGCTGCCGGTTCAGACTACAAGTGCTGAGTAGAGGACTCCTGTTGTCCAGAAGCCATTTGACTGTATCAATCCAATGTCTTGGCTGGAAAGTTTATTTAACAACTGTATACATGCAACATTTTAATAGAAAGGTGTACTTTGAAATTACAGCAGAGCCTTTGCAAACCAGTAAACACAGATGATCTGCTACCCCTCTCAAATGCACCTGCCCCTCCTCTGCTTTTCCAGGAACTTACTTCTGACTGGTATCTAGGCTGGGCCCGGGGTTAGGGTGCTGGTTCAAAGAAGAAAACCAGAACTACTCCTCTCTAATCAGTGCCAAATGAGGGCAGCACCCTTTGATACACTTCACAAAGGCAGAACCTCTCTCCAAGTTAAGCTATGCCTATTGCACAAATGGGCCAATGGGTGCTGGAGAGAATTCCTACCAGCTGATCAAGGCTGCCTGTCTCAAGACCAAACCCCAGGGCCTACTGAAGGTATTTATGAAATGTCGTCAGCCTGTGTACCAACCCTGCCCTCTTTAGTTTATGAAACATATAGCATTGAGGCAGCAGGGGTTCAATTTTTCTGGAGACACGGAAACCCTCTAGGCTACCTTTGTGCAAATAAAAAAAGATGCCCTTTCCCAGGGTGGATGCAGTCTGACACCGGCGACCATGGCATGGCCAGCAGAGCCCCTGAATTTTAGTCCCCCTCACGCCTACACTGGATGCCTGAAAGTGAGTCCAGCTGGGGCCTGGGGAATTCCTGTGACAATAAGAAAGATCTCACTTGAAACTGATGCACCCATCTTGAGTCTGCTTTTTTGAACTAGAGTACTAACATGTCGTGTGTCTCCCTACAGCACCCGAGGAAGGACCTTTCACGTTCCCTAATGGGGAGGCTGTGGAACACAGTGAAGAAAGTAAGGATCGGACCATCATGCTCATGGGGGTGTCCTCACAGAAGATCTCTGTTCGGCTGAAGAGGACTGTGGCCCACAAGGCCACACAGACGGAGTTCCTGCCCTGGATTGGTAGCGAGGGCCCTTCTGGTCCTTTTGCACTGTCTTCCCCACGGAATACAGCCCAGGACACTCTGTATGTGCTTCCCAGTCCTACGTCTCCCTGTCCCAGCCCAGTCTTGGTCAGAAAGAGGGCTTTTGTCAAGTGGGAGAATAAAGACTCCCTCATAAAATCAAAGGAGGAGCTCCGTCACCTCAGACTCCCAACCTACCAAGAGCTGGAACAGGTACCTTTTCCTTTCTTTTCAGACTCTCTGAGAAGTGGGCCTGAACTAGGGAAGGGCATATAAACAAGATTCAGACCAAGATGATTACTAGGAGAATAAAGCCAAAACAGAAAGGAAGAAAAGGATTCTAGCGTTCTCAAAGAAACCAGTGTAGGCCCTGAATTTACTTACGGGAGTGGAAAAGAATATATCCAGGGCTCCCCGTTGCCATAAAGGTGCCACTTCCAAGTGCCAGTGCCCACAACTCTTCACAGCAGGCTCCTTGAGGGGGAAGAAGTTTCTACTGGTCAGTTTTTACTATGTTGACACCACACCCCTTTTCTAGCAGGAACTTAAAATGAACTTCCCTAAAGTCCTTCCTTATAATTTTTACTCTGTTCATCAGGGTTATGTTTTGGGACTTCCATGGTTGCCTAGGCATCTTCCTAAAAGAAGGCAGGTGACCTTTGTGCTACCAAAAAAAGTGTAGTACAGCTCACCAAAGAAAAAGCTTCATTCCTAATATGAGGGAAATCATTTCTAACACATCAGGCATCGTGCTGACCTGCTATATATATTAGAACAGCTAAATCAACAGCCCCTGGCAAATGCATGGCTGAATACAATATCTAGCAGTAGAAGCTATAAAATGGGAAAAACTGTGCTACCGGGAGCTGCTTTTTCTGTGAGGCTCATAGTGCCTAATGGAGGCAAAACGAGGCTTGCCAAGAAAAGGAGAACAGGACTTTGGGAATACGGTGCCAAAGATTTGAGAGAAAGGGAGAATAAGGTTTAAGAAAAAGAAGAAAGGAAAGTAAGAGCTAGAACAACAGGCAGTTTCCAAACACTCTGCTCTGCAGAGTCCATTACTAGTGCAGTTCTTTTTATTTAGGGTGCAAAGCTTACAGTGAGCTGGCGTAGACAGACCTCCTGTCACGGGGTCAGCAGATTTTTGTTTTTTTTAACTGATGGCAGGTAAGTTACCATATTTTGCCATATATGTGTACTTTTTTACCCACATTTTTGAGGAAAAAATAAGGATGAGCATTATTACATGGGTATAATGATTACATACCGTGGGTATAACAACAGGCATAATAATCCTGTGTATAATGTGTACAGAACTCTGGGTGTGCATCATACACAGCAAAACATGGTGAGTCGTTTTAGAGACAGGCTACCTGAGACCCGACATTATCACCCCTCATTAAAGGGGAGGAGTGCCTGTCTGCCTTCCCCTTGCCCCCCAAAGCACCAAGGCTGGCAGTATGTTTTTGGAGGCCTATCATTGTGACTATAATGCCAACATCCACCGCGGCAGAATTCCCTAAATAACTCTCCACGGCACACAGTGGAACTGCCAGATGGCCTCAGGTCTCCCTACCTTGTTCTCAGTGTTGTACCCTCCCTACCCGACTCCCAGGAACTGACTTAGAGGCACATCTGAAGAAACAAGTTATGTACATGATATAAGAAACTCTTGGTTTGGTGCCCGGAACATAATATTAGGAGGAACATATGAAAACAGAACAGATTGTCTGGATAAAAGGTACTCACTCTCTTGCTCAGAGTATTTTTAAGACATGCTTTAAGTCAATCAAAAGGTGGCAAAATGTGGGCCACACAAAGCCCTCTCTTTAAAAGTAGAAACTACCAAAAGTAACTTTTAAGGAAAAAGAAAGACATTTTGAAAAGTGAACTCGACAGAGCAGAAAGAACTTCATGAAGATCTGTGTTTCTAGTCCACAGCTGTTAAACTGACCTGTTTGGTCCTCTGTAAGATACAGGGCCAGGGTTCTGTATGTCTCTTTACGGTCCGCTTCAGATCTTGACATGTTACATGCCTATGAAAAGGACCAACGTAGTTGGCAATAATAACTGCTTGATGTAAGAAGTGGGTGGTACAAATATTTTCCAAGAGGTAGGTCCAGAAAAATTCCTACCCACCAACACCAGAACTCGTGAGCCCTGTCACCATCTTCCCAGTTGCGTCTCTTTACTTTTATCCTTGTCATAAGGACCTAGGGACAAGAATTCACAATTCCGTCTTAGAAAAACAATGAGCTCCGCTTTCCCATTAAGTAAAACCCTTACAATGACTCATCTATATGTAATTCAACAGCCCCATGTACAGCTCACTGTGAGCTTTGAACTCTAAACAAAAAAGCACAGTGACCCTGAGGAATGGCGTACTGGGTGGGACAACTGCCTGTTAGCCCGTTGTCCCATCACCTACTTCCTACACCACTCTAGCAGAGGTGAAAAAAAAATACCCAGTCAGAATCAGAAAACTGACTATGTATTAGAAAGTTGTGTTAACCAGTTAATACTTCTTAAGTCTTTATAATTATCTAATTTCTCAATAAGTTCACAGCATAAAAAGAGGTAAACTATGACACCAAAAACTAAAAGGGTGGAAACTTACAGGCAAACGAAGGAGCTACGAGCACGGAAAGAACTATTTTATCAATGATACATTTTCTATAAGCCACATGGTAACCACAAAGCAAAAATCTACAGCAGAGTTAAGAAACATGAAAAGGGAAGAATGAGCTAATTATCCCAGAAAACCAGCACTTGACAAAGGTAAACAGAGGAAAAGAAACCAATGGTGAACCAACCAGAAGGCAAACAATAAGACGGCAGTACTAAGTCCTTTATACATCAGTAATCACTCCGAATGGAGACAGAATTCACCAATCACAAGGCACAGAGTGGCCATGTGGATTTAAAAAAAAAAGACCCAACTCTATGCCTGCTACCTATCAGAAATTCATTTTAGCTCTGAAGATACACAGGC
Organism: Macrotus californicus; assembly: GCA_007922815.1. Lineage (NCBI taxonomy): Eukaryota > Metazoa > Chordata > Mammalia > Chiroptera > Phyllostomidae > Macrotus > Macrotus californicus. Next base: position 5,117 of record VMDR010004294.1, on the reverse strand, counting down.
TCAAGGTGTGAGATTGAAGAGGATACTCCAGAAACAAAAACAAAGTGGCCAAAGCCATTCTCATATCAGACAAAACAGACTTCAAGCCAAAAACAAGGAAGAGACAAAGAAGGGACAACAACTCTAAATATATATGCAGCCATCACTGGAGCACTGAACTGTATCAAGCAAATACTTACAGATCTAAAAGAAATGGACCACACAATAATAGTAGGGAATTTCAACACCCCACTGTCAACAATGGATAGATCATCCAGTCAGAAAATTAATAAGGAAATGTTAAAATGAACCACACTCTACAAATCAGCTTAACAGACATACATAGAAAGTGTGTCTATCCAAGAGCAGCAGAATATACATTCTTAATGGCACAGGGCACAAATCTCAGCAAATTTAAAGACTGAAATCATACCAACTGTAATTTCAGACCACAATGGTATGAAACTAGAAATCAACAAGAGGAAAACTGAAAATTTACAAATATATGGAAACTGAACAATCAATGGCTCAAAGAAATCAAATGGGAAATAAAAAATTATCTCAAAACAAATGAAAATGGAATATAACATATCAGAACTTACGGGATACAGCAAAAGCAGTTATGAGATGAAAGTTTATAGCAATAAATGCATATCTCTAAGAAGTTAGAAAGATCTCAAACCTAACTTTACATGTCTTGGGAAAAAAAAGAACAAAGTAAGCCCAAAGTCAGCAGAAAGGAGAAAGATAACAGAGTGGAAATAAGTGAAACAGAGATAAGAAAAATAATAGAAAGGCTCAACAAAAATAAAAGCTGGTTCTTTGAAAAGATAAAATTGACAAGCCTTTCGCCAGAATAAGAAAAAAAGAAGACACAAATAAAACTAGAAATGCAAAAGGAGGCATTAAAACTGTTACTACACAAATCATAAGAGATTATTATGAATAATTATATGCCAACAAATTAGATAACCGAAAAGAAATGGATAAATTTCTAGAAATACACAATCTATACCCAGACAGAATCAGGAAGAAACAGAAATTTTAACAGACCAATAATGAGCAGAGAGACTGAATAGTAATGAAAAACCTCCCAACACAGAAATCCCAGGATCAAATGGCTTCACTAGCAAATTCTACCAAACATTCAAGAAAGAATTAACACCAATTCTTCTCAAACTCAAAAAATTGAGGAGGAATACTTCCAAACTCATTCTTACGCTGGCAGCATTACCTTGATACCAAAGACAGATAAGGACACCACAAGAGTCCTGGCTGGTGTGTCTCAGTGGATTGAGCACCACCCTGCCAACCAAAGGGTCACTGGTTTGATTCCCAGTCAGAGCATGTGAGAGGCAATCACACATTGATGTTTCCCTTCCTCCCTTCCCCTCTAAAAATAAATAAATTAAATTAAAAAAAAAAAAAAGAACACCATAAGAAAACTATAGGCCAGTTATCACTGATAAATATAGACACATAAATTCTCAACAAAATATTAGCAAACTGAATTCAAGAACATGTGAAAAAGATGATACACCATAACCAAGTGGGATTTATCCCTGGGATGCAAGGATGGTTCAACATATGCAAACCAATAAATGTAATACACAGTAATAAAATGAAACATAAGAATCACATGATCCTCTGAATGCAGAAACACATTTGACAAAACGAGCAGATGGGATACAGAAGGAACATAACAACATGATAAGGGCCATATACAACAAACCCACAGGTAACAAACGTAATACTCAACAGAGGAAAATGTGAAGCTTTTCCTCTACGATCATAAAGAGACAAGGAAGCTCTCTCTCACCACTCTTATTCAGTATAGTGCTGGAAGTCTTAACTAGAGTAATTAGGTAAAAAAAAATAAAATAAAATAAAAGTCATCCAAAACAGGAAAGAAGTAAAACTGTCGTTATCTGCAGATAATACGATCTGTATGTAGAACTACAAAGATGCAACCCAAAACTGTTGGAACTAATCAATAATTTCCGTGAAATTGTCGGATGCAAAAATCAGCATACAGAAATCAGTTCCATTTTTATACACTTAAAAAAGAAAACTATCCATTGACAGCAGCATCAAAAACAATAAAATACTTGGAACACATTTAACTAAGGCAGCGAAAGATCTGTACAATGGAAACTACGAGACTTTGCTGAGAGAAACTGAAGAGGACACAAATAGGAAGACACCTGTGTCCAAGCATTAGAGAATTAATGTTGTTATATCCATGCTGCCCAAAGCAATCTATAGATTCAACGCAATGCCCATCAAAACACCAATGGCATTCTTCAAAAAATGTAAAACAATCCTAGAAAATTGTATGGAACCACAAAAGACCCCAAATAGTCAAAGCAATCCTGATAAAAAAAGAAAGTTGGAGGTATCACACTTCCTGATTTCAAACTATACTACAAAGCTACAGTAATAAAACAATATGGTATTGGCACAAAAATAAACACGCAGACCAGTGGAACAGCAAAGAGAGCCCAGAATTAAATCCCTGTTTATGCAGTCAGCTAGTATTTGATGAGGGAGCCTAGATCACCCAATAAAGAAAATACAGTATCTTCAACAAATGGTTTTGGGAAAACTGGAAAATACATGCAGAGTACTGAAACTGGACATCTATCTTATACCACTCACAAAAATTAACTCAAAATGGATCAAAAAATTAAACATAAGACCTGATATTATAAAACTCTTGAAAAAAACAGGGAAGAAGCTCCTCAATACTGGTCTTGGCAATTATCCTTTTGAATATGACACAAGAAGCATAAACGATAGTAAAAATCAACAAATGATACTACATCAAACTTAAAAACTTTTGCAAAACAAAAACAACAAAATGATAAAGGACCTACAGAATTGGAGAAACTTTTTGCAAACTATCATATAAGGGGTTAATACCAAAATATTGATATATAAAACTCAAATCTCAGTAAGAAAAAAATTCAGTTAACAAATAGAAGAACAGACATTTTTCCTAAGAAGACATACAGAGGCCCAGCAAGTACATGAAAATGTGCTAATTAGCACTAATCATCAGGGAAATGGAAATCCAAACCACAATGAAATACCACTGTACACCTGTTAGAATGGCTGTCATGAAGAAGATGAGCGGGAAGTGCTGATGAAGACATGGAGAAAAGGGAACCCTGGTGCACTGTTGGTGCGAATGGAAATTGGTACATCCACAGTGGCAAACAATATAGAGGTTCCTCCAAAAATTAAAAATAGACCTATCATATGATCCAGCAATTCCACTTCTGGGTATTTATCTGAAGAAAACAGAAACACTAATGTGAAAATATGAAGGCACCACCATGCTCACTGCAGCATGATTTACAATAGCCAAGATACGCAACAACCTAAGTGTCTATTGACGGATGAACGGATGAAGAAAATGTGGTACACATACACAGTGGAATAGTATTCGTCTGCAAAAAAGAACGAAATCTGCCTATCTGTCCCGGCGTGGATGGACCTTGAGCACATTATGCCAAGTGAGATAAGTCAGAGAAAAACAAGTACTTTCACATCACTTATAAATAGAACTTTAAAAAGCCAAACTTGTAAAATCAGAGAATGAAATGGTGGTTACCAGGCGAGGCGGGTGTGAGGGGAGAACAAGACGGGTGTTGTTTTAACGGCACACACTCACAGGTGGTAAATAAGCCCTAGAGACATAATGCACAAGATTATAGACAGCAATGCTGTGTTAAAGTCATCGAACTTGCTAAGAGACTAGGATTATTCCGACTACTAAAAAGAAAGGGTTATTATGTAATATGATATAGGTAGTATAGCTACAATGGCAATCATATTACAATACATAACTATGGAATTAACATGTTGTACACCTTAAATTTACATAATGCTACATGTCAAATATAGTTCAATTTTTTTTAAAAAGTCAAAACTGGAGCCACCTGCTGTCCATATAATCAAAACCACTGAAAATTAGATAACTAGGCCCCAGTTTGGAAGATGGGATAAAACTCCTATCTTTACGAAGAGTCCACTAGTTTACGACGGTTTGAGGTAAGAACACGTACAGTACATGAACTATGCTACCTCACATTACAGTATTCCCAGTCATTGCTTTCACACCTCAAATCTGACCTGAGTGTTAGGTGTCCTGCTACACAACCTCCAAGGTTTCATCATTATCTACCTATTGCCTGGGAATGGTTTATTCTGCCTGTTAGCCGCTCACATATTTGTTATGATTAACAAAAACTAATTGTTGGCACATGCTCATTTGATATTTAACTAGTTATTTTCTATTCAGGGTAAAATAACTGTCTTGAAAAGTTTTTAGTGCTCAGCCACAATGAATGGGGTACGCCAATCAAGTGTGATACTCCCGATACTGTATTCGCTATTCATTGCTGCTGTATTAACATACCTCATTTTCCTTTCCCTTCAGGAAATAAATGCACTGAAAGCAGATAATGATGCTCTAAAGATGCAACTGAAATATGCACAGAAGAAAATAGAAAGCCTCCAACTTGCAAAAAGCAATCATGTCTTAGCTAGGATGGAACAAGGTGGCTGTTCTTAGCCCAGAAGCTCAAGGAGCACAGTCTGTGGATGGGTGTATCAGAGTCCTCATTTCACAAGCCGATTACCAGAAACACCAGGGAACCTTGGAGTGACCAGCTCTAAAAGGGGTACTTTAGAAAAGAAAAGCTACCCTTTTCCCCCAGTATGTGGTACTGTTTTCTCTTCCACTCAGTTGAATCAAAGGGAAGGAAAACTGAAGAGTGCAATATTGTTGCCATTCATACCCAAAACTTTTTTTCCCTGAAACTTACTAGCAAAAGTGTCATAAAAACAAGTCTATAGTTTTTTGACAAGGTAGCTTCTCCGCAGCCTGCCTGGCTGCTTCTTCCTTAGAACTAAAATCCCTGGAAAATGAATTTGCCTGGAGTTTTCTGTGAACTGAGGGATTTACTTTGTTCCATCCAAAGCTTGCTTACATTAGATTCACTTCCTCTACATTCCAGGATTCTTTATGAATCTGGTTCCCCATTCACTACCTCAACTCCAATCAGTCAGCCTTTCCCCACTCCTTCCTCATTACGCTCATACCCCTGAGGATGTCTACCTGGAACTGAACT
>VMDR010004293.1:0-61773 GCA_007922815.1 Macrotus californicus | reverse complement strand
AGCACTTTTTTGCTCCTTTTTGTTTTCTGTTTCATTTATTTCTGCTCCTAATGGAATTATTCTTTTCCTTCTGCTTGCTTTGTATTTATCTTCCTCTTATTTTTGTAGTTTCTTGGGAGAGCTACTTAGATTTGAGAACTTTTTTCTAATGTTACATTAACATTAAATATTACAAACATTATATCATTTAACATGATAAATGTCCCTCTCAGTACTATTCTACCTGTGTCCCACATATTTTGATAAGTTGTATTTTTATACAAAAAATGATAAGTTAACTATTACATTATGGATCAGTACCTAGGCTATTGGCCAGTTTCCTCAACGGTGGTCTCCTTCCTTTATCCATAACTTTCTTAAATTACGGTACCTAGAACATTGAATTCTGGATTTGTCTGGCCACTGAAAAATAGAGTAGGAATGTCTGTTCATTCCTTTGTTTATTCATTCGTTTATTCAATCATTCAACAAACATTTACTGAATTCCTACACTGGGCATTGTGCTGGTTAGGAATATAGAGATGATTAAGACAGACATATTGCTTCTTCTCATGGTTCTGTCTGGCAGAGAAGACAAATAATTAAGCAAATAATTTCATGGGTGACTACTATCTCCTATATTGTAGAAACTCTATGGCCATTAACACAAAGCTAGGTTCAAATGACATTATTTTTGTTTGTTTTTAAATATTTATTTTAGAGAGAGGTGAAGGGAGGGAGAAAGAGAGGGAGAGAAACATCAATTGATTGCCTCTTGTACGCACCCTGATCTGGGACGAATCCCCAACCCAGGCATGTGCCCTGACTGGAAATTGTTTCACAATGTGGAGTGACACCCTAACCAACTCAGCCACACAGTGAGGGCTGTTGGTTGGTTGGTTGGTTGGTTGGTTTTCTGGTAAGTTCTATCATTTTCTACCCTATTTTCAAACCTAAACTCTCTGCTTGTCTTAAAGTAGGATGGTCTAAACTGGTCTGTGTCCTATAAATAATATCAATTGCTTAAAGCTGACGCCTTTCGGATGGGTTAGGACCGGCGCTAAGTGTTTTAAATATCATTCCTGGCCTGAACTATGACTGCAAACATCTCTGTCTCTCTTGCCATTGACTATTTTTTTAGAATACAATCTGAACTTGTAATAAAGTGGCAACCTGGACTTAGGTGGAATGATCAATTTTTTTTAATAGATTTTATTGATTATGCTATTAGAGTTGTCCCATTTTTTTCTATTCTTTATTCCCCTCTGCTCTGCACCCCACCCCCAGCATTCCTCTACCTTAGTTCCTGTCCATGGGTCATACATATAAGTTCTTTGGCTTCTCCATTTCCCATACTATTCTTAACCACCCCCTGTCTATTTTGTACCTACCATTTATGCTTCTTATTCCTGGTATCTTTTCCCCCCATTCTCCCCCCTCCCACTCCCTGCTGAAAACCCTCCATGTAATCTCTATTTCTGTGATTCTGTTCCTGTTCTAGTTGTTTGCTTAGTTTATTTGTTTTTAGGCTCAGTTGTTGATAGTTGTGAGTTTGTTGTCATTTTACTGTCCATATTTTTTATCTTCTTTTTCTTAGATAAGTCCCTTTAACATTTCATATAATAAGGGCTTGGTGATGATGAACTCCTTTAGCTTTATCTTGTGTGGGAAGCACTTTATCTGCCCTTCATTCTAAATGATAGCTTTGCTAGATAGAGTCATCTTGGATGTAGGTCCTTGCCTTTCATGACTTGGAATACTTCTTGCCTGTAAGGTTTCTTTTGAGAAATCAGCTGATAGTCTCACGCGAACTCATTTGTAGATAACTGTCTCCTTTTCTCTTGCTTCTTTTAGGATTGTCTCTTCATATTTAATTTTGGGTAACTTAATGATGAGGTGCCTTGGTGTGTTCCTCTTTGGGTCCAACTTCTTTGGGACTCTCTGGGCTTCCTAGAAGTCTATTTCCTTCACCAGATTGGGGAAGTTTTCCTTCATTATTTTTTCAAATAAATTTTCAATTTCTTGGTCTCCCTTTTCTCCTTCTGGCACCCCCATGATTCAGATGTTGGAACATTTAAAGTTGTCCCAGAGGTTCCTAAGCCTCTCCTATTTTTTTTTTTTTTTAATTATCATTTCTTCAATGCTGTCCTGGTTGAATGTTTATTTCTTCCTTCTGCTCCAAATCATTGATTTGAATCCCTGTTTCCTTCCCATCACTGTTGGTTCACTGTATATTTTCCTTTATTTCACTTTGCATAGCTTTCACTTCTTCTTCCATTTCTGTGAGCATCCTGATTACCAGTGTTTTGAACTCCGCATCTGATAGGCTGGCTATCTCTTCAACACTTAGTTCTTCTTTTGGAGCTTTGATCTGTTCTTTCGTTTGGGCCATATTGTTTTGTCTCAGCACACCAGTCTGGATAAATGTTTCTTCTTTGACTCCTTGATTGTCAGACTTCCATACAGTTCAATTTTCTGGCAGTTCTGGTTATTTCTGTTTTTAAATTTGTTGTTGTCCTTCTTTTGGTTGTGCGAGGAGGCAAAGTGTATCTACCTATGCCTCTGAATGATCAACTTTTTAAGATTTCTCCTATCAGTTAAATCTTTTGACCTTCATCAAAATCCTGGGCAGATATAAATCCCAGCTGACAGATGAGGAAATCAAGACTCAGAGACACTAATAGACTTGCCTGGTTGAGAAAATCAAGATGCCAAAGTCTGTCCAGAAAAAAGCCAGCCATTGTTAATATAATGAGAATGGTTTGTGTGACATTAGTGTAACCTGGCAGCCAAGGAGAGTGGACTGGAATGCACATGTGTGAACAATGATAACTTTGGCACCCTGTGACTTCTGGCTTTTCCCAAAACTAAAATCACCTTTGAAAGAAAAGAGATTTCAGACCATCGATGAGATTCAGAAAAATATAACAGGGCAGCTGATGGTGACTGGGAGAACCATGTGAGGTCCCAAGGTGCCTACTTGGAAGGGGACTGAGGTGTCTTTGTCCTGTGTACAATGCTTCTTTTATCTTCTTCAATACATGTATCTATTTTTCATATTACATGGCTGGATACCTTTTGGACAGACCTCACACATGTTTCTAGACTCCCAATTAGGCTTTTACTCTTGCCTCAATCTCACTGCCTCTTCATAGCTGACCATTAAATATGTGTTAAAGAGACAAAGTCCAATTGTATAATAGACCTGCCTGTCTGAAACATGATTATTAATGGTAATGGTTGGGTATTGCCTGGCATGCATGTGTTAGGTTTACAGTAAAGAATGCCTACTTCTTATTAACTGTCCTTTCAGATATATTAGTGACTGTCACACCTGAATTTTAACAAAGAAGCACTAGAGTAATTCAATGTGGGCGGCAAAATTCTTTGAAGAATAACTAGTTATAATTGGGGAGTCTGAACACATTTCAGAGTTGCACGTTTAATATGCAGTATGGTTAATTGCACTGTAATTACAGTATTTTAGAATGCCATGCTAAGTGTTTAATCCTTTTCAGGTTTGCCTTCCAATCAGTGGTCTGCCTTCATTTTCCAGATTGATGAAGTCTGCCTCAGAGAAGGGGGTAGGTAACAAGATTGTGCTGATGTGTCTAATCAACTGGGAAAGTTGTAAAATGAATCTTTTCTATCTGGAATTTATATTTAATCATAGCTATGTTATCTTTATGAATGAGTGTTGATTAGTTAGTTGTCAGAATATGAAAACAATAAAAGCTTTTATTTACCCAGATAAGTTATGCTAGCGTCATTATTTGAGCCTGATTGAGTTGATAGGGATATTTACATCACCTCAACACATAGATCCACTTAATCTTATTCATAATGTTAATTATATACTCCAAGAGCTACTGTCATGCACTTATTTATGGTGTTTACTATTAGGATTTGTTTATACACGGGTGATTGTATGGTTCCCTTCACTTTCACTGGACTGTGCCCCTTTTAAAGTTGCAAAAGTGATCTCCACTCTTAAAAACCTGATCCGCAGTAGTTTGTTCACACTAATTTAGTGACATCCAATTCAAGAACAGAAACTCAGTTTGATTTCAGAAGGTTGGTTAGGATGACACTACAGAGCTGACTTTTGGTAGTTCTCTTTTGCCTTCATGTATTCTGGAGTTTGCTCTCTGTACAACCCTGCAAACGACAATTCACCCTTCAGGACATGGCTTCAAATGCCATTGCTCAAGGAGGCATATCTTAATTCTACCAGAGAGCTAATGCTTGCCTTCTTTGTCTCATTGTTGTATCTGAACATTAGTACCACCACAGCAATATCTGTATTACAGTTATCTTCTGATATGCTTGCTTTCATTGATTGATTTGAGAGTGAAGGCTATATTGTATTTTCCTCTCTTATCACTCAAGTATAGCCATGCCTGGTGCAGAGTAGGTGCTTAACAATGTCTCACTGTTCAGTGATGCTGATTACTCCTTTAAAGTTTTTTTCCCATATTTAAAACTTTTTTTTAGAACAGTTTTAGGTTTACAGCAAAATTGAGATCAAGGTACAGAGATTTTCCATATACCCTCTGCCCCTCCCTGTGCATGGCCTCCCCCAATATCAACATCTCCCACCAAAGTGGTATATTATGTAAGTAACTGCTCCTCTGCCCTACTCTCCATTCCTGGTGAGGCATAAATAGTCACACTGACTTGGAACACGGGTGACTTCAAAGACTTGAGAAACAGGGAGCAATTGGTTTGCAAGGTCTTTCCAACCTCGATTATTTGTGTAGCAGCTGCCTACAGTAAGTCGACCGAGGCGACATGCCAGGAGTTTGTACAGCACGCAAGAACTGCACCTTGAGTAGAGAACACAAAACACAAAAGGTAACATGTTTCAACCAGGCAATACTATTTTCATGAGGACTATCTTGCCTAGAAGTTTGTTTCATAGCCTAATAGGTTGTTCAGGGATTAATGTTATGGAAAGCTCATGGTGTTTTAAACTGTTTATGGTATGAAAAGTAAGAGGAAAAGAACCTTAGAAATGGTAGGAACTCCACCAAAAACCTAGTGGGGTACGGTACAGTGCCTAGAGCAGAACATCTCACACTGGAAGACCCTGACTTCAAATTCAAAAGAGAAGAACTAATGATGAACTAGCATAGGAATCCAATTTGAAAGAAACAATACATCTTTAAGCAAAACGGTCAAGGTCTGCTGGCAATGTTCATATTATGTTAACACATCATTATTATGTACATTCAAGATGAAATCTTCTGCTGAGTCGCCTGAAACTTTGGTGTATGTCTAAGTAACTGTTACCTTTTCAATAGGCTTTTTACAGAAAGGGCAAGTCACTCCACTTAAGCTTCTGCAAAACCTAACCATCTCTAGCAACTAATTGGCCTACTTCTACAAAACACATTCCACGTCGTATTTTCAAACAGTGCTCTTAGCTAATGTGTGCATAGTATTTCTCCCTCTCAGTTGAACTCTGGGTAATGTATAATGGTATTTCATGGGCTTTCTTCAGGTTTAAATGATCTCCAAACACTATTTAGCTTTTGCATTCCTACTAACCTCAAAAAAGGGCCAGAGAGCTACTCAGGGATTTCAGCTCTCCCTGCAGAAGACCTCTTTCCCATCAAGTCCCTGGGGCCTCGTCAAATTACCTGCATAACATTTCACACCGGTCTGCCTTTTCATTGAGCTTTGCACTTTTAACAAAAATAAGCTAATTACAAGTGCAACACTTGTTGGACATCATTTGTTGAATCCCTGCTACATTATAGCACATTGCAAGGCCTTACTTAATCCTCACAACAAACCTATAGGGTGGGAGGGAACAATAAACTTATACTGTCTCTGCTATGAAGAGAGCTATATAATTTATTGGTGAAAGTGACAATATTTATCCTACAGTAAGAAACAAAAACCTTTCTTGACCATAAATTTTAAGCATTTTTAGTAAAAAGGCTCCAGACACTAAAGTGCTGTGTCTCCTGCTCAGCTAACACAGAATTCCCACTGGGAATCTTCTCACAAGTAGGAAGAAGTTGGACATCAAAGAATTAACTAGCACAGGAGGTTAGGAGTGGGGAGCTCCTCCCAAATTCCAGGCTAGATGCTGGGCTCTAACAACAGGGGCACAAAGTTTGGGTCAGAGACCCCGAGTTCAAACACCATCCCTGCCACTTACTGGCTTACCTCCCTCAGTCTCAGTCGCCTTTACAATGAAATGGAGATGACAGTACCTAGTTTATAGGGGTTTTGTGTGGATTAAGTGAGACACTGTAATGTACTATAAACATAGCAGTTACTCGACAAATGACATACACACTATGTATCATCAGATCCTCTTGTACACAAGTACCTACAGAAAAGGGAATGTAAGATCAACAGGCTTAAAGTTAAGCAACTGGGGAGTTCCCCAGGTAATAGTGCCCATGAAGGGAGATGGCTTACTGAACCCCAGGCAGGGCAGTTGTCCCTAACGTGGTGTCAGTCCCTCTGCAATTCAGGGATTCTTCTCTCTTCTCTCATACTCTATTATTGTCTCTAACCCACCCTTTTCTACTCTGCTCCAGGGGCTAAGAGTCTGTAATTACATTTTCCCATTATTGGAGGTATTGGCAGGAGAGCAGAAGGCAGAAGGAAGGGAAAAGGGCTCTCCCTCTCCCTCTCCCCCACCCTTCTCTCTACTTCTGACAGCAACTTTATAGGAGGCCCTGTCCTTCGGTGGTCGGAGCTCCGACACCAAGACCCCTATTCCATCATATTCCACAGTCCCACAACCTGCCACAAGGGTACCTTTGAGCACTCCTGGGTTTTACTAATACCACTAGCCCTGGGGATGGGAGCTGCCAACTGCAGTAATAATACCGGGTTACCTCAGTGGACACCCGTTGCGCTCTCACCCCTTCGGGACACGTGTAACCAGTTTCCAGGGTTAAATTTCTTCCTTTGAAGTACAATATGTAGAGAGGTTCCAGTAAAAGTCCAAAACTCTAAGTGTGGCCTGAAGATCCTACAAGATCTTGTCTCTACCCACTTCCCAAGCCTCATCTAGTGACCCTCTGTCCCTGACTCTCCAGGGCCTTTTTACTTCCTCAAATACTCTGATCGCCATTTGCTTCATTGTCTTTACACACTCGGTACCTTGTTCTAGAAGCACTATTCCTTACGCCACTCACTTAGGCAATTTTTATTCATCCTTCGGGTCTCAATTTAAACACCGCTTTCTCAAAGAGGTCTTTCTTGAGAGCCACAAATCAAGTTACATTTTACATTCTCAAAGTACTCTTTCTTTTCCTTCAGAACACTTATCACAGTTGTACCCACACCATCTTTGTGTACTTATTAGCTCGATATTTGTCCTCCCTTACTCAGCTCTAAGGGACACAAGGACAGAGACCAGGTCTGCTCTCTGTTCTATGCTTAGTGTGCATGAAATAAAATACATGTTCGATAAGTATTTGTTAAATAATAATAAGCATCCTTAGAAAATGGTAAACAAAACACTTTAACAGCATTACTTCCTTTGATTTTGGTAATAGCTTTGTGAAATAAAGCAGGCAGGTATGAGAAAAAGATGAGCTCTAGTTTCCAGAAGATAGAAGACAATTTGTAGCTCACTCAGCCTACAATGATCCAAATCAAATCTCACCATATCAGGGCAGACAGAGTTGTGGTATACTCCAGAATGAAATAAACATAGAGGTCACTGGCACGAGAAGGAAGGAAGGAAGGAAGGAAGGAAGGAAGGAAGGAAGGAAGGAGAGGGAGGGAATGAGGAAGGGCCTGTTTATTGAATATTGAGAATCTAAAATGAAGTGGTCGCGACTGCCTTTTGTCTAATCTTCTGTTCACCTACCTCGGGCCCCAGCGGGAAAGCTCACAGGAATCTGGGACTGTGTGCAGCTGGCTGTGGATGGTGCGCTGTTAGTGACCATGATCCTCCATCGACCACAGCCCAGTTTCTGGGAACCTCCTGAAGATCCTTTTGCAAAGAGCCAGGAAGGTGGGCACGGGCCCAGAGGCAACCACAGCAACACTGGGGTGAGTCCCAAGGCTGGGCCTCCCATAACAACAAGGATCTTTACAAGGGAGCACTTCCCCAGGCTCCTCTCCTCCAGAGCCATTATATCAAAAGCAGAAGCTTCGCTTGAATTGTCTTATTTCTTCCTAATATCAAATCAGATCACTAGGAATCCATTATTGTTGCCACAACTGCTTCATTTCTCTTAGAAGGACAAATTTAAGAACTTAAAACATGCCTCTGGCCAACTTTACTGAGTGCAACGAAGTTATTTCTGATAATTATATATTTTAAACCCCAACATGGAAAATCTGATAGAATCTAAAAAACAGCTGTCAGAAATAATCAGTGCATGTAACAAGGGTGCAAGATGCAAGGCCAATATACAAAAATCAACTGTATTTCTATTTACTAGCAGTAAATCATCAGAAGTTGAAATTTGAAATGTATCATTTGCAATAGCATCAGGAATATGAAATACTTAGGGATAAATCTGACAAACAGTGAGGAAGACCTGTAAACTGAATACTACTAAATCTTGCAAAAGAAATTAAAGAAGAACTAAATAGAGAGGCATACCTTGCTCATGGATCAGAAGACTAAATATTGGATGATTAAATATAAGATGTCAGTTTTCCCTAAATTGATCTATAAGTTCACATGCACATACCAAGAAAGGCCATGTAAACACACCAGGGAGAGGCAGCCATCTGCAAACCAGGAAGAATGCCCTCACCAAGAACCAAATCTGTCAGCACCTTGACCTTGGACTTCCCAGCCTCCAGAACTGTAAGAAAATAAATGCCTGTGGTTTTAACCACCCAATGTATGGTATCTTGTGAAAGCAGCCAGAGCTGACTAAATTCAGCTTAATCATTTGATCCAGCCATTCTTCTTATAGATACTTACACAAGGAAATATAAAGCCATGCCAAGACTTACACACAAATGTTCAGAGCAGTTTTGCTTATTAGCTAAAAACTATAAAAACGACTCAAACATCCTTTAGCAAATGAAGGGTAAATAAATTCATATATATATTTTTTAAGATTTTATTTATTTATTTTTAGAGAGAGGGAAAGAGAAGGAGAAAGAGAGGGAGAGAAACATCACTGTGTGGTTGCCTCTCACATGCCCCCAAAAGGGGACCTGGTCCTCAACCCAGGCATGCGCCCTGACTGGGAATTGAACAGGCGACCCTTTGGTTCACAGATTGACCCTCAATCCACTGAGCCACAACAGCCAGGGAAAATTCATATATCCTTATAGTGGAACACTACTCAGCAATAAAAAAAAAAAAAACTATTCATTTATACACAACTACTTGGATGAATCTCAAAATAATTATATTGAGTGAAACAAGCAGACAAAAAAGTGTATATACTGTATTGTTCTATTATATAAAAGTGTAGAAAGGCAAACTAATCCATAGTGAGAGAAAGCATAGTGGAGGTTATTTTGGGAAGAGGGGAAGGCAAGAAGAAAGGGCTACAAAGACTCAAGAATAAATTTTGGGGAGTGCTGACTGCTCACTATCTTAAATGTGGAAATGGTTTCACAGGTGTATACGTAAGTCTACACCTACCAAACTGTATACTTTCAATATCCGCAGTTTATTGTAAGTCAGTTATACCTCAATAAAATTGTGTCTTTAAATTAATTACTAGAAAAATGAAATAAAAGCACAAATAAGTACAAAACACAAACTTAATTCTCTTATTATTAAATTCAAGTGGCATAAAATTACTCAGTCAAATTGTTATAAAAGTTTCAAAGTGGGATTCTCAGTTTCCAAACTAACACCTATTCACAGATAGCACTGGTTGGTGCCCTGCCCCGTGAGTATCCGTGCATGCCACGTACCTAGGCTGGTATTTGCTTTCTTTTTTCTCGGTATCTTCAAGATGAGGTATACAAAAAACATGCAGGAAACTGCCTTTATTGCAGGTAAAGGCAGACTGATGAAATCATGTGAATTAGCAAGCAGAACCAATAAAGCAGAGCAGTGAGACAAAGAGTGGTTGGTCCTCCCCAGGGGCGAGGACCAATATCCCACCTTTTATTGTGTTTGCTTTTTACTGTTGGGTCTCTTCTGACTAACACAGGAAACAGTCTCGGGTGTTTAGAGATATGTCAATCCCGGCACCGTGCCTGACCTGTCCCAGCTTAACCATCCCCCAAATGCTCCACAACTGAATTAAATGATTACTATGTGCACTCATTTATTCAACAGACATTTATTAGCTCTTCTGCTGATTCTAAAGATGAAAGAGACACCAACTCTGCCTATAAGGCGCTCACTTCTAGAATGAGGAATTCCAAGACATTCACATCGACGGCTATAAACAAGGTAAAAACTGATCAATGGCACCACAGACATACATGGCCAGTGTTAACAGGAGTTCAAAAGACAAACAAGAGGTTGCTCGCAAGAGAAGAATCAGGGAAGGCTTCCTGAAATAGTTCTCATTGGAGCTGATTTGTGTTCAGAGTCCTACGTAAGGAACTGGGACTTTACAAACCCATTGGGGAAATGGAACATGACTGCCCTGCCCAATACACAATACTACAAGTGCTAGGGCTTCACTATCCAGTACTGAAGCCACTAGCCACATGCAGCTGTCGGGCTCCTGAGTGGGGCTAGGCTGAATATAGATGTGAGTTTAGATGTGAATTAAGTGTAAAATGTACAACTGATTTTGAAGACTTGGGACAAAAAAGGATTGTAAAGTAGCTCATGAATAATTTTTATATTGATTGCATGCTGGGATGGTAATTTTTATTGATTGGGTTAAGTAAAAATATTTTTGAAATTATGTTCCTTACAATTTTGTTCTACTTTTTTTATTAAGTACAGTTGATATATAATATTCTTACTTTTTAAATGTTGCTAGCAGAAAATTTTAAGCTATATGTGTGGCTCACAGCTGTGGCTTCCATTGTGTTTCTACTGCTCCGCACTCTGCTAAAAAGGCTGAAGAATTTAGATATGGTACAACAGGAAGTGCTACAAGAACTCAGAAAGGACGACCAACAGGTAGGAGATCCTCAGGAGATGGGGAGCTCCTTGAAGAGGTATCAGGTCTTTCTCAAAGACTTCCATGTCCTGCTGTGATCCCTTTGATCTGGTTGTCCACTGAGATCTATCCTGAGAAATCTCTCATTTCCAGCCCAGATGGCTAAGCTCTTTGTCAGTATTGCTGACATCTCAATCTCAAATGCCCCAAACTACACATGCGTCCCGCTCCCAGACCTCCTGCACTGAGCACAGGCACTGAGGAACCAGGAAACCAGGAGGTAGAGGATCATATACTCATAGTCAATTTTCAGTGAACGACAGAAGACATCTTTTGGTTCAAGCCGGGCCTCACAAGTAGGTGCTCCAACCACAAGTTTCTTGTGGCTACCAAGTGGGCGCTGAGAGAGCAATACCGTCTTTGGACCATATTCTCAAACACAGAACCCGTAAAAGTAACTGAATCCAACTATTCACACCCACTCTCAGAGCTACAGTTCTGCCTTGCCTCTGGGGGCAGATCTTCAGCCACTTCACTAGAAATATTCTGTACGTTCAGGCATCCCACTGGCTTTCCAACCAAACCCCCGCTCCCATCACTATTGCTGGAAGTCCCACACAACTGCCCAGGATTAAGAAAGCTAGGGATCTAAACTGAACCTCACTGGTGGTCCTTCGGGCTAAATCAGTTAGCCTTATAATGAGCCTCTGAAACAGGTTTTCTGAAGCTGAAAGAGACAAACTGTTGCCTCTCTCTTTTGTTCAAAGGTTTCTTTCAAAAGGTACCTTAATTACTTTTCTTATTCATTTACACCTTTCCCAGAGCTTGCTCCTCTCTTGGCTCTGCTAATATTGGCACATGCTTATCACCTCCCTTAAGCAAGGTGGTCCAATGGAGGGTGTCCGTCAAACAGCTCTCCGCATACCCTTAAGAAAAGAAAAATTAGAAAGAAAAAAAAGTACAAAAGAAAAGAAAAAGGGTACACACTAGATCACATATCTAATTAGTAACAGGGCCTACAGAGGGTTTGTTACTTTTGAAAAACGTTCTCCCTTAGGAAATGAGCTTGTCATTTTCCCTTCTCAGCCCTCCACGTGCATAGCCTTAACTTCTGTATCATTCATTCATCCATTCATTTTCCATTAATTCAACACATCTTTATAGAGTACCTACTACACAGAAAGCAACGGGGTAGACAAGGTCCCTTGTCCTCCTTGAGGAGAAAAGCAGGGACAAAAGAAGCAGCAACAAGCGCTATGCAGAGGGTTAAAGCTGGTGAGTGATGAGAACCATGTGATTGCACGAGACCGTGTGACAGGAAGTGCCTTTCTGAGGGTTGATATTGACACTGAAGAGGAACCATGTAGGTGAAGATGGGGAAAATAGCCCAAGGGGAGTGAGTAGTTAATACAAAGGCCCTAAGACAGGAACCAGCTTACCAACTTTACCCGACACTACTCTGTTTCCACGTTTCCATCATTTCCTGAAAATTCAACAGAATTTGCTAAGGCCTAGACGCCAGAGCAATGCCTATCACACACAAGGCCTACAACACGAAGGAACACTGGTATACGAGAAATATATTTACTGATCATTTGTCTCATAACAGACGCTATTCTGGACACTTAAGCTACAAACATAAATAAGACAGAGGACATCAAATAAGCAACACAAATCTGTCAAAGAAATGTACCAAAAGGAGTCAGAACTGAGTAGGCACCCAGAGAGCAGGCACCTCACTCTGCTGGGAGTGAGGATGGACTTGCCCAAGGTGTTAAGCAAATGTGTGATGACAAGGCAGGTTTACATCATGAGGGAAGAGTCGGGAGAAAAAGTAAAGGAGCATCTAGGTGGAGGAACGTAATATGAACAGGCCTAAGTTTAGAAAGGACACAGAATAGAGGAACGTGTGGCTAGAGCAGAAGCCTCTGGAGAGAAAGGGGGAAATGCGGCCGGAGAGGTTGGTAAGCATTGGGTTTTGAAGGCCTTGTAAGATGTTAAAATTTATCCCCAAAACAATGGAGAACTCTTGAGGAGCTTTCAGGATGGGAGGATATGATGACATTTTTACTTTAGAACGATCCCTGGCTGTGATGCAAAGAATATTTGGGGGTGGCAGAATAGAAATAGGGGATCATTTAGGAGGCTGTTGCAGGAATCCAGAAAAAAATGATGGCCTTAAAATAATGACAAGGAGGATGAAAAAGTGAACTGAAAAGCTATTTAGGAGACAGAATTGACAGTATTTGATAATACACTGGAGAGGGGAAGTGAATAAGATGGAGACCTCAAAAGTAAACCCTAGGTTTCTGGAATAAACTCTTGAGGGGGGGGGGAAGCCGTGCAGTTTACTGGGAGAGGAAGGTCAAGATGAGGATCAGCTTTAGGGACAAAGGAAGTTTAGTCAGAGACATAAAGAGTCTGAAATACCTTTAAGGCTTTCAAATGAAGCTACCAAAGGTCAGCTGGATAACTGGGTTTGGAGCCCAAAAGAAAGGCCTTTATTAACAGGACTAGAAATGGGGACCTACTTAAAAGTCATCAATGCGTCTGAATCTGGATTCAAGCAAAGCAACTATAAAACGATATCTTTGAGACAATCATAGAAATGTAGGAAATATTAGATGACATTAAGTAATTATGCTTAATTCTGCTTAGTTATAAAAGTGGCTTGTTGGTTATGATTTTCAAAAGCCCTTGTGAAATGTATATTGAAGTATTTACAAGTGAAATGACGATATGCGCAAAATGTCAGTAATTGTTGCAGCTCAGGGATGGGTCCATGGGCATTAATTAAATGTATCTCTAGTTTTGCTTATGTTTAAAAACATCTGTAATAGTTTTAAAAAACAGTCATCAACCTCTAGAGGAAACAGTGAAAAATGGATAATGCTACTCTGGGATGAGAATAAAAGGGAAGAAAAAGCAGCATAAAGTGAGTGGAGGCTGCCATTTTGAGGAATCTCATGATTTAAGAAAAAAGCACAAGAGAAGTCGCAGAAGAGACCTGAAGACTGCTGAGGAGGAAGGAGAAAACCCAAAGGGGATGATGACCCAGAAGCCACCAGGGAGGGCTGAAAAGGACTCATTGCACTTAGCAACCGGAAGGCTGCAATGACCTCTACTAAGTTGGACCAGTACATGTGGACAGCAACTTTGGATTTCAGTGAGCTGCAGGATGAATGGCACCTGAGGAGGTAGAAAAAGTGGCTCAGCCTTGAAGGAGAAGAGAAGAGAATTACAGTTAAAAGGGAATGTAGTCTGGGAAAGGGATCTGTGGTCTTAGGATAGAAAAGACTTGACCCAGGTTAAAGGAAAGGGGTACCCTGCCTGGTGTGGTTCAGTGGGTTGGGCGTCATACTGCAGACCGAAAGGTTGCCGGTTCGATTCCTAGTCAGGCACATGCCTGGGTTGTGGGCCAGGTCCTGGTTAGGGGCATGCAAGAAGCAACTGATTGATATTTCTCTCACACATCAATGTTTCCTTCTCTCTCTTTCTCTCTCCCTCTCTGTAAAAATAAATATATAAAATATTTAAAATAAAAAGACATGAGAAAATAAAAAGGAAAGAGGGAGTAGCCTCAGTGACTTACTAGTCATGAGCCTGTGTAGGTCATAATCCCAAAAATAGGATAGTAATTAGGATAAGACAAGCTTTCAGGGCTCAAACAAGATATTAGTGAAGGTCTTCAGTAAAGTGTCAAGTGTTATATATGTTACTATTTAATAATAGTAGGTAAATAATTACTATTAAATTTATAAAGTCCAAGCAGCCTTGCCATTATACTTGTTTCCTCTCCACAAAGAGCATTCTATCTTCACTAGTGTAGAGGGAAAGAGAGAGATCAGACAGAGCAAAATAGCCAGTGAGGATAATCAGGAGATAACACACACCATTTTTCTGTTGGGCATGGACGTGGTTAGTGGTTTGTTCTGCAAAGCAAATGAATCCACAACCTTTTTCTTATTAATGGTAAACAACAAAAAAAGTACTTAAAGCACAGTAATATGTAGCTAATAGATTGTACATATTACAAAGGCAAATATAATAATAAAGGAAATAGAGTCCTATAAAAATTAAATAATGAAAATGGTATTCAGAAACCCATTAGCATGGAACCATGATGCTAGAAAAAGTAGTACTTTCAATGTAAGCAAACACCTCTGCTTTTAAAATCCTTAATAAAGTAAAAAAAAAAAAAATAGTACTAAGAGCCATGGGAAAATCTTGAAAATCTAACTGTAAAAAAAAAAAAACAAGACAGAAGAGAAGAGAAAGAACACCCAGGCTGCTGTGTTAAAGCCCATGATGGACCCCGAGGTCCATATCAAGCATGCTAGTCAAATGGCTATAAACATAACCAAACGGATATGGGAGGTACGTTTTCCGTGTCAATTCTGGGGTGTGTGTTGTGTTTCTTGTTTAAATCAAAGCCTACTGTCTGATCTAAAGAATTTCCAAACTGCAGATTCTGGTTGAAAACCACAGCCCATGGAGTATCCTTTATGAGCTGCCTGTGGCTCTTCTCTACGCATTTCTTCTCCCCCACACACTTTTCTCTTCATTTTCATACCCTTTTCTCTCATCTTGTATGTTCCCAGCAATGTCCCTGCCAAGAAGTCACCTAATTTCAGTCACTTAACTTTTTATCATGAGTTTTAGTTGCTTTTCCAAGAGGCATTTGTATTTTCTTTTTTAAATTAAATTTATTGCAATAACATCAGTTAATAAAATTATATAGGTTTCAAGTGCACAATTCTATGATACATCATCTATATATTGCATTTGTTTACCACCCAAAGTCAAATTTTCCGTCATCATATATTGACCCCCTTTACCCTCTACTATTCCTTCACTCACCTTTCTCTCTGAAAACAAACAATCAATTACAAGATGGGCAGAGGACCTGAACAGACACTTCTCCCAAGAAGACATACAAATGGCCAACAGACATATGAAAAGATGCTCAACCTCACTAGCTATTAGAGAAAAGCAAATCAGAACTGCACAAAATGAGATACCACTTCACACCTGTTAGAACAGGAGTCCACCTCGGTGGCTATTATTATCTCATCACACAGTTGAGGAAACTGGAGCAAAGTGAAATTTAAAAATTGGTCCAGGGTCACACGGCTAATAAGTGACAGAGGTGGGACTGATCCCTGTTCTGTCCATCTCTAACGTCCATCACCCTTCCACATGTGTTGATGAACTGAAGTGGTTTAAATCATGAGGGCTTGGCTCCTGGTCAGCCATGGGAGCCAGACTTTTGGAGCCTCAAAGAACATAACACATATGGGCGGCCACCTACTTTGCACGTGATGTGGGCCCTCTGTGCTGCAGAAAACTGCTGGGGTTGTCCGAGACCTACAATCCTGTGGTAAGCCTACTGCAGACGTATCTGAGCCAGCAGAAGCGTCTTAACAGAACGGCACACAAATTCAAATCCCTTGGAGTTTTCCTGTGAAAGACAACAATTTGTTAGTTTAAATAAGATGCAGAGCCTTTCTAGGAACTGTCATTCTGTGACATTAACAGCTAAGACCTTTCTCCTGGTATGAAGTCTACAATTTATACTTACTATGACTATCAGGCCAGCATTTCCTACTTGCAGGCAATAAATGAAGAAAGCTTTAGTTCAAATACACAGATGATTTCACCTAACAACCAAGAGAGGACCTCGATTCCTGATCCTGTTTCGCAACCTGTGACAGCCATAACTTAATAACAATAATATGTTAAAACATGTACAAACTCTGTGACTAGATGCACATTCTGGAAACGTGTTTCATTTTTAACAACCAGTTCATAAGGGTAAGCACCTCTAACGCTTCTCATCCCCCAGTACCCAAATCTCAGAACGCAGGAGAGCTCTTCAGTAAACATATTCCAGCCGAGGCCCTTGACCTTTAGGTCATGAACGCTCCGCAACTGGATGCAAAATAGTGACTGGGCATGTGCATCCTTCTGGGAAAGGACTCACGGGTTTCATCAGAGTCTCAAAAAAAAAAAATCCATAACTCTCAAAAGGTTAATTAAGGATTATTGCATTTCAGTGACACCACCACAAATCTTAGTTTACTCTCTTCTTCCATTTTGATATGAGTAAATTTCTTTCTGTATCGTTTTGGAGAACTGGAAGTTTTCTCAATTTTAGTAACTTGTGCTATTTCTTTTGGGGATAATGAGAAGAATAAGGAACTGAGACTAGGAACAGGAAATGCAGCCATTGGCAGGGCAGTAACAGAAGTTTTGATGACACCTTGGGAGAGATAAAGAAGCCCAGGGAAAATAAGCCTGCTTCAGCACTCCCCCTACCACCCACCCCCCCAACCCAGCCTGCAGGGAGGATGGCAGACAGCTACAGCCAGGACTCATCCTGGCAGAAGGTAAGGCTCTCAAGGAAGAATTACAAAATACAGAAGTGGGGCACACAACACAATGTACAAATCAATGTATCATAGAAATGCACGCCGAAACCCATGTTACCAGACTAACCAATGTTACCTCGGTGAATTTAATGAGGTTTTAAAAAATACAGATGTCCTCCATGGATTTAGTTCCTCAACATCTCCAGGAAATTTGGATTGAAAAAAATTAAGATCTTATCAAGAAAAAAAGTTCTTTTTGTATAAAACAATAGAGACATAATTAACTGAATTTTACACATCTAAAATAAATTAATAAAAGTGGAAACTGTTCCATTTTTTCCACTTACCTTCTCCCTGGTTGGCAGAAATGTTCTAGGATCGCCTTTCCTTAGAGTTTCAACACAATATTTAAAAATCTGCTTTGCTCCACTGTAGATACTCTGCATCCTGGGTCATCACTTCTCCGAGCGCATAGAGGTTTCCTGGGTTTCAGATTCAATGGGTCAGAGCTGTCCATTCCTGTCCTGGATTCCATCTCCTGGGTCCTACTGTGATCCCAGTACAAACCACAGAATAACTTGTGCATTTGAGATGGTAAAGACTTTGGGTCAGTCTGTAACATAAATCACAGCTCCTTCATTCATTCAATTATTCAGCAAATAAATATGGGCACCTTCTTCATGCCAGGCACTCTGTTAGGCAGTGAGGATACAATAGTAACCAAGACAAGCGCAGCCTGACCTAGATCTCATGGAATTTCCAACCTAGTGGAAACGTGTTTCACAGACTAATAATTAGAGGCATTTATCACACATTGTGATACCCAGTTTGATGGGAGTGTTCTAGTGGAGGCACAATGAAAGGGAACCTAAACTCAGCTTGGTGGGAGACGGCCAAGACTGAAGGAAGAGAAACCAGTCACAAGGGGAAATGATGCTACTTTGGGAAAGTGACAGCTGGGATAGAAAGAAGTGAATTAAACTGTGATACAGTCACATCCTTCTCGATGTCTGCCAGAGTGCCGATCTATAGCCCAGGGTTTCTTTCCTTTAACTTTCTCTCTCTTTCCTAGAAATTTATTGGAAAAACCTCCTCGTCTCCTCCATCATTTGCTTATCTCTCTAGTCTACTTCCAAATCCACAATCTGAGAATACCAACACAAGTTAAATATACTGAAACAAATTCTCAACCTGGACCCCCAAAAGGGTGCAGAACATGGAACACCATATTTTCATATAAAGTGACAAACTACTGAGCTTACTCAGTGGCATTAGATAGGATAGATGAAAGTCACCAAGAGATTTCATCCTTTCAGGCATCCAAAATCGGTCTGAATCTCAACTCAAAGTTGGGGCTTCTACAAAAAAAGTAGTCATTCTGAGTCATAAAGTCTGAAAATCATTTAACTTTTGGAAAGAGGCTAGAAAAAAATTGCCTCTTGCTAATGTGTCCAAGGTCAGATAGAAACCTGAGTTTTCATGTTATCTGCATGAAAGTAAAACTGATTTACAAGTTTGTACAGAAAAGAATAGCAAATGCACGGTAGCTGCTAGTATTCATTTCAGATGTATAAAATCTCATCAGTGTTGTGTTTAGTGCGCTGACTGTATTCCTTTATTTTAGTGGAAGGAACTTTCTAAGGGCTTTCATTAATATACTCACACGTTGGTACCTCTCATTTTACTTTTTTCATAACAGATTTGAAGGCTCCTCCAGTACAAAAGCCCTTACAGGGTAAGAAGGAATGTAGGGTTACAAACATAAAAACGCCCTGCCTCTCAGAACAGGTTTCCTTCATTGGCAAAGTGATTCATGAGTTGCATAAGGATTTTCCCCAAACAGACAATGTGGCAGTCTGTCAAGCTTTTCCCAATAGCTGATCAGAAAGAGGTATTCAAGATGTAGATTCTGAAGAGTTTGCATTCTGATAGAAGACCAGGGAGCTAAAATGAAAAGATTTGGAATGGCATGTCATTTCTGACCTTGTTGATGGTATGTGTGTAGAGAAGAAGCCTCTCTGGGCACTTAAGGACAACGGGTTTTTCACTGGAAAGTTTGCCCTCGGGGGGAAGGATAACTAGATATCTGGAGCAATCAGACAATGTGGAGCAATCATGGAAATCTTTGAAATTATGATTTAAGTGGACAAGGCTCCACTTTGGAGGAATTATCAGCTGTATTTATTTTGATTGCTACTTCCACATGATCAAAAGAACAAACTGCAAAAGAATAAAGTTTAAATCATTTTCTCCCTAAAGTTAAAATATTTTTTAAAACTAATGTACTAAAATAACACTGGTGCTGTAGAAATTATTTTTTAAGATTATTTATTTATTTATTTATTTATATTTTATTTTTTAGAGGGAGGGGAAGGAAGGGAGAAAGAGAGGGGGAGAAACATCGATCGATCGGTTGCCTCTTGCATGCCCCCAGCCGGGGACCTGGCCTGCAACCCAGTTATGTGCCCAACCAGTAATCAAACCGGTGACCTTTCATTTCACAATTCAGGGCTCCACCCACGGAGCCAACACCAGCCAGAGCTAGAAATTAATTTTTTACTAAATAAAAGTTCATGTATTAAGTTATACATGGAAGAAGTGTAGTTCATAATATAAACCCCAAACCAGGATTTTAAGAGCAAATTTTAAACATAAATTTGAGCTTTAAAAGATGTGAATCAGTAATTTTACAGTCAATTTCATATTTTCTTTAAAGTTCTACTTAGGAAGGCAGAAAGGAATTTATAACTACATGTTCCTGAAATGAATTAAGCTGATTATCCTTAGGAGGGAACAAAATAGGAAGAAAGAGAAAAAAGCTAATACGTATTTTGTACCTACTGCGTCCCCTGAATTAAAAATGCATCAGTTCCTTTAATTTCTCTGAAAGACCTATGAGATAGGTAAGTAGACAAATACATCCATCTTACAGATGAGGGAACAAGCTCAGAAAGATTATATAATTTACCAAAGTGATACAGCTAGTAACTGGCAGAGCAAAGATGTGGCCTTAGATCCATCTGCCCCCAAGGTCCATGTTCTTAACCACCAGTCTATACTTTGAAATCCTCACTAAAGCAATGTCTCTGAGGAAAAACTGGCAAGAGGGACAAAAAGACTTAGGCATCAGGTCCCTCATTAGCCAGGCTGGGAACCTTCCGCTGACCTCTGTTTACAGACTCCAAGGAGTTTCCCAGCCCCTTAACAGCAGGCCCACATTCACGTAACACTATTTCTAAAGATAGGGCTCTGTGAAACATGGTCCTGAAAAGCTCAAAGAGATACATATTCTAAGATCCTTCTGAAAAACTTGCAAACCACATTAGTATTTTTAAAGACATCAGGAGCACCACATTAAATAAACCTGTCGATATGTGTTCCATTAGGAAATAAATGGCACACCCAAAGTGATTAACTAAAGAAAATTTAATGAAGGACTATTTACAAAGTTTAGGCAGAGTTCAGGCAACTAATATGGTACAAGGAATCATCCTGGGACTAGCAACAGGGGGAAGTCATCACAATCTCTAGATCTGAAAAGGCAAAGGTTAGAAACAAGGATTAAAGCTCTTGGATTCCAGAGAGGAGAGAACTATGGAGAAGTCACCTGATGTTCTGCAGCTTCTTTTCCCCCATGAGGTATTTGTCGTATCTGAGTGCATGGAAAGAAGGTGTGAATCCACAGTGCAAGAGGCTTTTCCCGAGCAGAGAGCAACTGCTGAAGAACTGATGAATTCTCAACCAGAACAATGGAAGCCAAAGACTACCAGATAATACATTTAAAGTGCTGAAAGAAAATAACTGCCACCCTTCAATTCTATACCCAGTAAAAAGACTCTTCAAAAACAAACCTGAAATAAAGATATTGTCAGACAAACAAAATGTTGGTTAAAGCAGTCTGCCATGGGTCCTGAACATCTATGCACATCTTTGCTAAGTGCCAAACCACAAGGTCCTCTAGTCCTATTTCTGTAGCAAGTCACATAGGCAATTAAATAGGTCACATGACCACATCATGACTACTATGCAACTGATTGCATCTTGGGATTGGTTTGCTGTTTCATACAAAAGACATGGAGTCTTTGGCCTTCAGTTCTTCAACTGCAGCTCAACCCTGTCTGCTCACTGCATGTACAGCCACCACCAGGATTCACTAAGTTGCCCTAGAAGGGCAAGGGAAACTGGTGCTACCTTGCTTTTGTCTGCTGTGAGTAACAAACTGACTTTCTTGAATCCATTAAATCTTGTCATCTATTTTTGGCATCTGTAGTGTTGCGGCAAGGCTGAGGTCCTTCCTTGACAAAATGGGAGCAGCTAGCAGGTGTCAAGACAGACAAAGACTTTTGGGAAGAGAAAAAAAAGGATACTATGGTCTGAGTTCAGGATTATGAAGGAACTTTGGAAACTAGAAGCAAATGTTCTCACCTAAGTGGTGGGTAAAGGGAGGAACAGGAGTTCCCCCACAGAAAATATATATGAATTGAGCCAATTTTAGAGGCAGAACAGTGAGAGGTATGATTGAAACAAGCTGCCCAAACAATACCATGGTGGTTGATTACTCTCCTCTGGGATAGGGCACTAGGAAGAATATCCTGGACATGCATCAGAGGGGGAAGCACTTTACCTATTTTAGCCACTACATCAGAACCATTCCTGGAGATTAACATATCCATGCCCAGAGTACACAGAAGCACAACTACAATATGTACTTCTAAACTATTTCATATGTAAAACTATGCTACTGATTTTATGTGCCACTGAAAAATTTTTGAGCATTTTCCCCCTAACCCCATTTTTCCCATAAGCCCTATGGTTTTTATTGGGTGATTTTGAATAGCATGGTAACTTTTAGGACACAATTGTTATGTTATAGAAGAATTGCCAATAGATGGATAATGGAATCATTGTATGTGAGTAACATAGTTCTAAATTAGCATAATCACTTTGGAAAATAATGTGACAGTAGCTTGCAAGCTGAACATTGACATACCTTATAATTCAACAATTCTACTCCTGCATGTACAGCTGAAACAAAGCACTGAGCCTATCTATCAGGAAACATGTTCAAGAATATTCATAGCATCAATATTTGTAATAAGTAAAATTTGGAAACAACACAAATGACCATGGACAAGACAAGACATAAAAGTGACATACATATATGATCTGTCCATAAAGTATTCAGCCATGTAATGTGAAAAATGGAGACATTACTGAAGAAGATACAAGATATAAGAAACATTGGACATAGGACAAGGACGCCTCAGTCCCCTTCAAAGTAGACACCTTGAGACCTCACACAGTTTCCCAATTGCCATCAGCTGCCCCATTATATTTTCCTGAACCTCATCAATGGTCTGAAATCTCTTTCCTTTCAAAGGTGATTTTAGTTTTGGGAAGAGCCAGAAGTTGCAGGGCACCAAATCTGAGCTATAAGGGGACTGAGTCACCTGGGTGATTTGATGTTTCGCCAAAAAACTCTGCAAGAGGTGTTATGCACAAGCAGGAACTTTGTTGTGATGAAGCTGCCAATCACCAGTAGCCCATAGCTGCGGCCATCTGAATAGTTTCTGCAGAGGAATGTTCAAGCTTAACACAAAATCTGATGCAGATTTGTTGCTCTACTCACTCAGTCATTTTGAATGTGACAGCCACATAGTACACATGCTCACTCAACAGTGTCTACTGCTGATTAGTACAGCAAAGTTATCATTGTTCACACGTGCACATTTCAGTTCACTCTCCTCGGCTGCCAGGTTACATGGACGTCACACAGACCACTCTCATTATATTAACAATGGTCGGACGTTTTCCGGACAGACCTTTGTATGTGTGTCTGATGCAACTTATAAGTGAAGTAATGATAAAAACAAATTTTAGGAAAGTGTTTACCTATAAATAAAAGGCAGAAAGATGGGATAAGAAATAACACATAGACGGTGATAAATATGTTACTAGTAATTTCTAGTTCTTGAGCTAATTTTATAGATCTTCATTATATTATTAATCTAATTTTGTTTACTTAATGTCTAAATACAAAACTTTAGAAAACCATTTTATTCGAGAAAGGAAACATAGCATGTTTTAATAGTTTCCAACATAATTAACATTTGTTTTTTTTGTTTAACCATGGATAAAGGCACTTAAGAATAAAAATGTTCCTTCATCATAGCAAAATGATAGCACTTACTTATAGCTGATTAAAGTTTAGAAATGTTCCTCTATAGGCATTGACTAAATCTCAGTATTGATGGAGTTGCTTCACATAAAAGCTACTTTTCAAATTACAACTTCTAACTTCCCTGTTTCCTTTAACGGAAATTTTCAGTGGACCACAAGGTTAGAAATAAGCACAAAAATATCAATGTGGGTATTAGAAAAAGAAACTGAAATTACAGCTTGAAAGGAGGAAGGACCTGAGTCACTCCCAGCAGAGTGACGAACCACAAGCTTTCAGGGATGCAATTTCCTCCCCTCTAATTTGTCAATTTCACGGCCATCCATTAAGAAGTCAAAATGCCTGTATTCAGCAAGTCCTACAATACAGGTGTGCAGATGGCAGCACCTGTAATATGTAGGCTGTTTACAAGAATTTTGTCCTTGGCATTGCTGCTTGGGTCTCTGGAAGGAGTCTTTGATCAAACTCTGTCAGGTTCTGACATGCCTTAGGTCTGCTACTAAAACACAGATGTCTAAGGTCTACTTTTAGGAACACTTTCTAGACCACATACACATCAGGGATCTAGTCTGGGGGCACCTTCAGTGAGACATCCCAAAGTAGCTCCCAAAAGACCATGAATGTTTCACATGTAAGCACCATGTCCCTTTCCTCTCTGTGTCCCCGTGGCCTAACATACTATTGGTGAGCCCTGGTGGTAACGGCAAAATGAAGTCCTACCTCTGGCACAAAACAGAGCTTCACGGGCCCACCAACCCAGGTAAGCCCAGTGCCTGAACTAGGAATAGGCAGGTCAGACACCTGAGTTCTGGCCCTAACTGGCTCAGATTCACTGTGTGACTTTAAGCCAATCATGTAACCTCTCCGGGTCTCAGTTTGACCATCTTTTCAATGAGGTTATGGGGCTTAATCTTCACCTCAGTGCCCATGTAAATCCTCTTTCAGCTCCAAGATTCTGTGAGTCAATGAGTTGAATCCCACTTATTCCATCAGTTCCCATTAACTAGTCAGTCAACAAATAGGGAAAAGTACCTTACCTAAGAGGCACTGCTGGGTAACACTAAAGACTGGATATGCTTCCTGTATCCAAAGAGCTCAGATTCCCCAAATTCAAGTGGAAATGCAATGGATCTAGAAGAGCCAATACAATTTTGAGAAGAAAACAAATTTGAAGACTTATGTTGCCTGACTTCAAGACTTCATACAAAGCTAAGCAATCAGAACAGTATAGTGCTGGCTTGAGGATAGACATACATAGACTAATGAAACAGATGAGCATGCAGGAAAAGACCATGTACACACAAATAGATTTTCAACAAAAATACAAAGATAATTAAATGGACCAAATCTTTTCAAGAAATGTTGCAGGAATATTGGATAGTCACATGAAAAAGAACTAAACAAATAAAGTAAAAGAACCTCTCAATCCTTCATACCATACAACAAGAATAACTCAAAATGGACAACAGATCTAAATTTAAGAGCTAAACTTATAAAACTTCAAAAAGAAAACAACACAAAATTTATGTGATCTTAGGAGGGGCAACAATGTTAGAATACAAAAAACACAAGCTATAGAAGAAAAAAATTGATAAATTGGTCTTTATCAAAATTTTAAAAGGTTCCTCTTCAAATGATACTACCAAGAACATGAGGAGGATTCTAGGAAGGTGGAGGGTTAGGAAGCGCCAAGAACCTGCTTCTCCACCCAGACAACTATCGCAGTGGCAGGATCCATCCGACATCACTGTTTAGGAGCGCTGGCGTTTACTGAAGGCTGGGAACTCCCAGGAGAGACTGGATGGTAAATTGAAGTTAATTTGGGTCAATTTCATGTTCTAGCATGGTAGCAGCTACCCATCTCCCACCCCTAGTCACATGTCAAGCAGCCGTGTGCACACAGCCTGACTCTTGGCACAGAGATTTATTCTTGCAATGCAGGAATGGTTCAACATACAAAAATCAATCAATGTAGCATATACCACACTCACAGAAGGAAGGGAGAAAAACACATCATCATCTCAATTGCTATAGGAAAAGCCACTTGACAAAATTCAACAGCCTATCGTGATAAAAACATTTTAAAAACTAGGAATAAAGGAAACCACCTCAACATAATGCAAGCCATACATGGAAATCCTACAGTGAACATTATAGTCAATCGTGAAAGACTGGAAGCTTCTCACCTAAGGGCAGTAACAAGGCAAGGATGCCCACTCTTACCACTTCTAGTAAGCATCATACTCAAAGTTCTAGCCAGAGAAATTATAAAATAAAAAGAAATGAAAGACATCCAAATCAGAAAGAAATAAAATGATCACTGTTTACGGATGATATAATTTTTGTGTAGAAAACATTAAAGATTTTTTTAAGTTAAAGCTAACAAATTCCGCACAGTAGCAAAATTCAAAGTTAACACAAAAATCAGTTGCATTACAATACTGTATGAACAAATTGAAAAGGAAATTACAAAAATAATTTTATGTATAATAGTATCAAAAGAATAAAATACTTAGGAATTAAGTTAACCAAGGAGCTCACAATGACAACTACAAAAGAGGGCTGAAAGAAATCAAGTAAGACCTATACATGGAAATACATCCCATTTTCATGGATTGGAAGACAATATTGTTAAAATATCAACACTACCCAAAGTGATCTACAGATTCAGTGCAATACCATAAAAATCCCAATGACATATTTTTTGCAGAAAGAGAAAAACCCATCATAAACTTCATAAGAATGCTGAAGTACCTCAAATAGCCAAAATAATCTTGAAAAAGAATAAAACTGGAGGATTTCAAAATTTAATGCAAATCTACAGTAAGCAAAACAGTATGGCACTGGTATAAAGACAGAAATATAAACCAACGGAACAGAAGGAAAGCCAGAAATAAACTCTTGCATACATGATCAAATGATTTTTGACAAGTGTGCCAAGACCATTCATTGGGGAAAGGACAGTCTTTTCAACAAACGGTGTTGGGAAAACCGGATATCCACATACAAAAGAATGAGACTGGGCTCCTACTTAACACCATCCATAAAAATTAACTCAAAAGGGATCAAAAACCTAAATGTAAGGCCTGAAACTGTAACACTCTTAGAAGAAAACACATGACGAAAGTTCATGATACTGGATCTGGCATCTTTGGTGATGTTGAGCGTTCTTGGATATGACACCAAAGGCACAGGCAACAGAAGAAAAATTAGACAAAATGGACTTCATGAAAAATTGTAAATTGTGTGCCTCAAAAGACTGTAAAGAGGCGCCTCAAACAGTGGAAGAAGATATGTGCACATCATATATACATGATAAGGGATTAATATAAAGAATATTTAGAGAACACCTAAAACTCAACAACAATGAAGAAACAAACAACCCCATTCAAAAATTGCCAAAACACTTGACTAGACATTTCCCCAAAGAAGATATACAAATGGCCAATAAGCACATGAAAAGATGCTCAACATCACTAATCATTGGGGAAATGCAAATCAAAACTTAATGCAATGAGATATCACCTCATACCCATTAGTATGGTTACAAGAAAAAAATAAATAGAAAACAACACATGTTGGCAAGGGTATGGAGAAACTGGAACCCTTGTGAACTGTCAAAGAGAATGTAAAAGGCACGGTTACCGCGAGAACAGTATAGCAGCCCCTCAAAAATTAAAAAGTAAAATTATTAGGTGGCCCAGAAATTCCAATCCTGGATATATACCCCCAGAGGAATTGAAAGCAGGGTCTTGAGGAGATACCTGTACATCCATGTTCATAATAGCATTATTCATAATAGCTAAAAGGTGGAAGCAACCCAAGCCCAAGCGCTTATCAAAGAATGAATGGATAAGCAAGATATGTGCACATAGAAATGGAATATTATTCAGCCTTAAAACAGAAGGAAATTCTGACACATGCGGCAATATGGAGGAGCTTTGAGGACATTATGCTAAGTAAAATCAAGCAGTCACAGAAAGACAAATACTGCATGACCCCACTCATAGGCAGTACCCAGAGCAGTCGAATTCACTGAAACAGAACAGTCGTAGTGGCTGGGCAGGGGCAGCGGGGCATTGTTGCTTAACGGACATAGCTTCAGCTTTGTGAGATGAAAGAGTTCTGGAAATTGGATGCGCAATAACATGAATATACTTCACATTACTGAATTGTACACTCAAAATGGTTGAGATTATACATTTGTTCTGTGTATGTTACCACAATTAAAAATAGAACAAAACAAAACAGTCCCCACCGAGAGGACGCAAAGAGAAGTTAAGAGGACAGAAGGGGACATGGTTGTACACGTTGTGCTGCACAAGGGCACCTAGCCATAGCTTTGGACTCCACCCCACGCTGTTGTGCAAGCCAAGCAACCTAATTTGTAAAGCACAGTGAAGGGGAGGCAGAGAATGAGGGAGGGAGAGAGAGAGAGAGAGAAAGTAAGAGAGAAAGGGCAGCCAGTAGAGCTGGGGGAGGAGAACGGTGAAGGAGAGAACTGTTCTGCTCACTCAAGACGTGACGTACAGATCTCAGGTATACAACATTATAACTCGATATTGGTACATCCTGCAAATAAGCACCGTAAGTGTAGTTACCACCCATCACCACACCGTTGGATCCCTTCACCCATTTCACCTAACCCCCTTCTCCTCTGGTAACCACCAATCTGTTCTTTGTACTTACAAGGTTTTTGTTTGTTTACTTTGTTTTTTTTTTTAAGATTCCACATATAAGTGAAATTATACAGTATTTGTCTTCGTCTTATTTCACTGAGCATAATACTCTCAAGGTCCGTCTATTTTGTCACGAATAGCAAGATTTCGTCTTGCTATATACATGTGTGTGTGTATCTGTATCACGTCTTCTTTATTCAGCTGACTACCAATAGATATGTAGGTTGCTTCCGTATCTTGGCTACTGTAAACAACGCCGCAGCGAACACAGGGGTGCACATATGTTTCCAAATTAGTGTTTTCCTATGCTTTGGATACATACCCAGTGGAAGTGGAAGAGCTGGATCATACGGTACTTCTGTTTTTAATTTTTTTGAGGAATCTCCATACTGTTTTCTATAGTGGCTGCACCAGTTCACATTCTCACCAACAATGTATGGGGGTTCCCTTTCCTCCACATCCTTTCCAACACTCGTTATTTCTTGTCTTTTTTATGATAGCCATTCTAACCAGTGTGAGGTGATATCTCCCCGTGGTTTTGATTTGCATTTCCCGGGTGCATAGTGATCGTGAACATCACTGAGCTAGGACAGTGGAGTGGCTGGCACCACGGCTCAGGGTCTGGGCTTCCCTTTCAAACGACAGCACAGGCAGGAGCCCTCGATTTTCCTCTAGACGATGAGAGTGAGAGAACTGGGTAGCCTTTTTCCAACTCTTGCGCTGACCTCTGCTTCCAAAGAGCAAATGGCGTCGTGCTGAAAAAGTCTACCATTTCTCTCAGTTAAATACTGCCTTCTTCTGAATGGAAATGCTCTGGGAGCAGGCCACATCCACATTAACGTTAATTGAGCTTTTTTCTTTGTGCCAGAGACCGTTCCAAGCACTTTACGTGTATTATATCACTTAGTCCTGAAATATCCCAGATGAGGTAAATACTATTTTTACCCCAAATTTTAATTTTATAGACGAAGGATCTGAGGCACGGGTTAAATAATAGTACGGGGTCACACGGTTGGTAAGGAAAGCTCTGGAAATCCACGTTGGACTTTTTCTTAAATGATAGACATGACCTTTCCCCAGAAATAACCTTTTCTTTCAGAACCAAAGTTAAACAAATTAAATAAGAGCTGGAATTCTTTAGAGCACCTCACTTTCTAAAGGAGGCTGTTACCTGCCAAGTTAGCCGAGGGGAGAGAAACAAAGAGGGAGGTTAAACAGGGCTCACCCACTTCCCAAGCAGCCTGTCCAACCTGAGACTGCGTTGCTAGTAACACTGAATTTCTGGCAGTCCCTGGCCTATACTGTGTTTTCTTCACGCTGCAATTGCTCACACTGTCTCTTCCCCTGGGAAAACACGGTCCCTTGATCTACTTTCCCTGGATGGCTCTGCCTTGCCCATCAAGATTCAGTCAAAGATGGTCCCCTCCAGAAGCCTTCCCTAACACTGCCTGAAGGAGCCTAACACACTTAGCATATTGCAGGGACGTCATCTCTTTTTGGCGCTGGGGAAGAGGCTGTGTCTTGCTAATGACTACCATCTATTGCGTAATCACTGCTTTCCCTACATTATCTGGTTTGATCCTAAACAACCCTGTGACATGATACTCTCAAACCCTTCCTTGCAAATAAGGAAAAAGCCTTAGAGCAGGTACCCTCTCTAAGCTAATAAGGAACAGATAGAAGATAAAACCCAGAAGGGACACCAAAGCCTGTGCGTGCAACCACTAGAGTGCACAGCACTCCGCAGATTCATCTGTCTTCCCTGCATGCAACGCAGCAGCTGGCAAACAACTGGTGTCGAGGACGTGTTTGCTGGACTGATGTCAAGCTACTTACCAGCTCAAATGATAAATAAATAAGCCAACACATACAAGAGAAGGCACCGTATTTAAAAATTGTGAAACTTTACCCCCTTTAGTGGCAAACTAAGTCAGAAAAGGAGGAGGGGGGCGGAGAGGGTACTTTCTAGGCCCCTGTGGCCGCGCCCAGGGCACAGGGATCTGCGGGTCCCAAGGCAACAGCACCAGCTGGCTGAGAGAGAAGCTGCACGCTGACAGCTTACATACCAGAATAAGGCAAGATCAGCAAATACCGCATTCTGGAGTAGCTTGAACAGATTGCACACTGTTGCTTTCTTTAAAAAAGAGGGTTTTTTTAAAGTGAGGGAGAGAGAAGGGAGGGATTGAGACTACGGGGCTGAAAAGAAAGAGGGATGGGTTCCTAGGAACACTTTCTTAACCTGGTGGGTAAGAAATGCCTGGCAGAGGAACTATTTCACCAGGGTCCCCTAAAATGAGATGTGAGCAATCTAGCGGAGCTGAAATTCCACATCTCGGAGAGCTCCACAATAGACACTGCAACAGCGGCTGGTATTTATAAAGTGTTTACCGTGTCCCAGGCTCTCTGTGATATGCATTAAATAAGATGGTGCAACAGACAAAACAGAAAATGCAGCACAATGCCTGACACCGAGCCCTCCTTCAGTGCGTGTCAAAAGTAGTCATTATTCTGCTATGATTGGCACCGGCACCATCTGTTCCCTGGTCCCTCACAATAATGCCATCAGGTAGGTACTGTCATCATCCCCACGTCACCCAGGAGGAGCTAAGCACAGACCAGTCAGGTAACAAGCTCAGGTGTACGCAGTTAGAAGATGGAGGGAACGGAGCCGAGGCAGACAAGCCCTAGGAACAGAAGGTGCCACTGTAGTAATAATGACGGCCACCGTTGAGAGTACAACTACTGTAGGTGATCCTGTGCTGAGCACTTCACACCCATGAAAAGGGACATTTTCACCCCTTTTACATATGAGGAGATTGAGGCTTAGAAAGTTCATGCCCAAGTCTCACAGCTAGTAAGTTGCAGGATCCGGATTTAAACTCAGATCTGCCTGACCCCAAAGGCTCTATGCTTTCCCATGACACATTTTTTTTCTTACAACTTTATTTATTTATTTTTAGAGAGAGGGGAAGGGACAGAGAAAGAAAGGGAGAGAAACATCAATGTGTGGTTGCCTCTCAAGTGGTCCCCACTGGGGACCTGGCCCGCAACCCAGGCATGTGCCTTGACTGGGAGTTGAACTGGCGACCCCTTGGTCCGCAGCCCATGCTCAATCCACTGAGCTACACCAGCCAGGGCCCATGACACTTCTTTTAAACTAGACTGCCTTTGGTCGGAAGGGGTGCTGTGGCCCATTCCCCGTGAAACCACCGTGAACACGGCAGCGGGTCCCCACATCCTGGGCACCGACGGCGTGGACTGCCCTTTGCAGGTGTTGCTGTGAAGAAGGCAGAGGGAAGCCAGATAACTCTGTGATGGGATTTTCCTACATGTGACTCCTAGTTCAAAAACTGCTTCCTGGCAAGGGCAGTTGTACACTCCAGCAACAAGCCTGGATAACACGAGGTTCCGCTGAAGATGTGCGGCTCCCCCGGAAAAAGGATTTGGGGGAAGCTAACTTTGCAAAGAGATTGTTTGGGGAATCAAGTCTGATACGTTTTTCACTCAATGTGGAGCTCTCCCATGTGAGTTCCCCTCGATTCAAAAGCTTCACAGACAATAAATGAATGGCAGAGCATCTCTTCTCCAGGGCCCACCCGGTCCCACTGCCAGTGCTCTGAGGCTCAGAGGGAGGAAAGGCACTTACTGCCCAGAGAAGACCTAGAAAATATCAAAAGGCGCAGACACTACAGCATCTGCCTTAACTTATACTGGGGCCACAGACGGTGCTATGCAGGGCAGACTGCGTGATAGCATCTGCCGATGACAATGGCAAGTGAGACACTGCAGATTGGGTTGAAGCATCGTCAGCACTGTAGGAAACTACAGATCCTACGTGGCAAAAACATGTTTCATTTCAGTCCAATGGGTCAGTTCTTCCTAGGGGTGTCACCTTCCCCAGTTTTTCACCCGCTCAGGAAAAAAATCTTTAAAACCATTTCATAAGTCAAAACAGGTTTGGAGTTTCACAGGGCTAATCTTGTCATTCTGTGCTCCTTGGCTGTTACCATGTGTTTCCTTAGAACAGTTGGGTTCGTTTTCTAATTTGAAAACACTGCTGACATCCCAAAGTATTTGCTCTAGTTATTGCTTACCACACTCACAAGAAGCTTCCCAGAAGGTGAGCAGACTTTCTTCATCATTGCTCTGGTTTCCACTCAAAAATGTAAACGTGTCTATACATCATTAAATGGGTTGTGATTTTAATCACTGAAAAATGTTATTAATTCTGATAGGGATTATTCCAAAGGTAATAAAGATAAAAGCTGTCAAAATTAATTAAGCACATATTCATTAAACCCAAGGTAGCTTCAGTTTCTTTACTGCACAAACACAATTAACACTCTCGTTGAATCTCGATAAGTTACATGATCACGTGACGGCAAATACAGGGAGGGTACAACCTTGGCCTTCTCCGTTTTACATGGGAAAACATTAATGACGCTGACATCGGAGACAATTAGACAGTGTCAGCCGATTGTTTTGAGCCAGCTTTCTCTCACATCTGTGGTGTCTACACGCGAGAAGCCTCATTGTTTCCACAGGCCTCCTTCGGGCCTTGGCTTTTTGTGCAAACCGTCAATCTTTTGGTGAATATCAAAGCCGCGAGGAAATTAGAACAGACCAGCTCTGCTGCCCCACACTAAAGCTTAGCAGGGTGCATCCACTATGCTACTAATTAGGCAGTGACCAACAGAATAACCTGTCAATGTCCACTAGCCATTTCCCACACACCTGCATTTCATACCCTAATAAGCATACGGCAAGAGAGAAAAAAGGGAGAACTGCTCAAGTGTGAAAAATGAACAAAATATAACAATGTTTCCATCCCCGGCTATACTTCTGGCAATTACCATTTAACATTAGGGGGACTCGACATGTCTGAGGACTCACAATACAGCATCTGAAACTAAAACCCAGGGGGGAAGCCACACATTGAGACTATACGGAGGTTTGCTTCGAAAATATCACACCAAGGAGAATCTAGAGTTATGTATAAAACCCAGGGAACTGAAAATGACCATAATTTTGATGAGGGACCGAAAGGCTGACTTTTGAAAAAACATTTTCCCTTCGAGCCATTGAAAGAGAAACGCATACACCTCTCTTCCTCTCTTTCCCCTTGGGGGAAACTGAATATGTCACAGGACAGGAAGCAGAGTCTCAGGTTCTCAGGTCTGCCAGCACACTCTCCGCCCTGCCCGGCCACCTCTGCTCATCCTCATTCTCTGACCTGCCATATGTTAATTAATTACCTTTTCAGGTCTCTTTTTTCCTCATGGGTTCCCACTGTAAATTCTGACAGCAGCAGCATTTTATTTTCTAGTGTTCTCAATCACAGTGAAAGCCACATGCCTTGCCGTTGAGAAAGCCAGGGAAGTACAATGTTAAATGGATTGAAAACACTCCTTCTTTGCTCTGAAGCCTTAACATCTATTTGAAAACTTTTATCATGCAAGTGCGGAAACAGGTTCCACCACACCTTTAACAACCTCTTTTCTTACTAGATGCCACGGGACCTCTAAGACTCTTCCCAATTACCTGCAGCACAAGACTGCTTTAACTCTAATATCTTTATTGATTCTAAGATTTCTGGACTGCAAAAATATATACCACCTCAAAAAAATGTGACGGTGAAAAATAAGAAGCACAACCATTGGGTTATTGTGAGTACGAGGAAAGCAAAAATAACCGGACCCCTCTCAAACTGAAGGGTAAAGAAACAGACTTTGCACAATGCCTCTCTCTACTCTATTTTACCCTAAACAAAGATTTTGTGGCACAGGTATCCATACGATAGATTTCTCCTGAAAAGGCTACGGCCTTTTAGGACCATATATCCTTTGGAGCAGCTCCTTTTTGTGCCTGGGGATCCAGCTGAACTTTTTTCTAAACAGAGAACAAGAGAAATGTAAGGACAAAATTGTTATGTGGAGAAACATCACTTCATCTCAATATGGGCCAAGGAACAAGCTATATTGTGAGAGCATCCTTGATAGAATCACATACAATATAGACCAACATTCAAATGGTATTTGTGAGATACTTCTGAACACTACTTCTCTTTTCATTAGACTTTACCCAAAAAACAGCATTTTCAATTATAAATAAAAACTTTCTCCACCTCTTCCTACTTGAACTCAAGTACAGAAGGCCCCTATTTAAAATGCAGCTCCGGAGCCGCCACCAGGCTGCCTGTTCAGCTGCCAGTAGCTTTTGTGTACAAAGATGTTAATTGGTCCTAATCCCCTCCTAGAAGCTGTTTTGGTAGCCTGACCTGGCACCCTGAAGAAGGACACCTTGGTGTGAAAAACTAAAGGGCCCATTGAGGAGGGAGTGAAAGGCAGCCAAGCATTCCAACACATTTTAATTTCAGGAATTAAAAAAGAGGAACATCCTCATGGAGATCCTAGAGAAATCTTACAAAGCCTTAATAGCAGTGAAATAAGTCCTACAAACACCCAAGCTACACACACACACACACACACACACACACACACACACACACAAAGAGAGTAGGAAGCCCCAGAGTGAAGGCAAAAAGAAATTCGGATTCTCATTTTTTTTCCACCTTTTTCCTTCAGCTCTGAAATTCCAAGACTGAACTCATCTAATTGAGACATTTATTTTTCCCACCCTAATTTACCAAACTGATATGCTTATGAAAATAGTATCATTCCTACTCTGTTCAACCACCCAAGGATTCTGCTGGAATGCATTATTTGGTTGAAGTATAGAAGCTGTGTCAATGACTCCATTAAAATTCACATTACAACTCATAGTTTCTGGAAGAAAAAGTGAAGAGAAAAGGAGTGGTAATTCTTATGGCAAACTTCTAACTCACTCTGCTACGTGTCAAATAAACAATTTTTTTAACACACTGTAAAACGCTATCTACACTCTGTACCAATTTAGAAAATATACATTTACACCCTGGGTGGCAAATTATGCTAATGGCATGCATGATCTACTACTGTGTGGTTTTGAATTTTTTGACAGAGTTCACAGATCAACTTCATGGGTCAAGGAGTGTGCCTTTCATCTGACACAAGCAGAAACATACAAAAATTATGGATCAGTACAATTGCACCAAATGCCAAATCCTCATCCAGGACCTAGTTTATAGTTTAATCTTCCACACTGATTTTTGAAGGGTTTTTTTTTTTTCCATTAGCACATCAGACACAGATAAGAGAGGCGGAGAGCTGCCTCCAGTGAGAACACTTGCAAACTGCACGTGTAAAATGAAGTAGAATGTCCTCAGAGCAACTGAAGAGACACAGAAGGGGAATGGAAAGCTGGTCTGATCCTCAGTGGTCATCCCAGGAGTAGAAGGTGGCATTCCGGTGTGCTTTTGAAAGTCTGAAATTAGAGAAGAGCTAGCCGAAGGAATAAGAGATCAGAATCATCAAGATGGAGCTTGTGCAATCCAACCAGACACTGAAGGCAATCCTCAAAGTAACAGCAGCCCTATTATGGCCATAAACACCTTCCCTACAAACCACTTAACTCTTCCCACTGCACCTTTTTTTAAAGGTTCGCCAACGAGAATAAACATTAACCATGCCAAAGTCCATTCTGAATGTGAGGATCAAGTTTGACCATGATGTAGGACTTACAAGTCACTATCCCAAAGGATTCCTTCGCGCTTAGCAAATAAAGGAGAAAGAACGCAGGACTTGAAAAGTTATTCACTTCCAAACTCAGTATCCAGGTTTTCTCTGAGTCCCCTCCAAATGCTTCTTCCTGCTGGTGGAGACAGTCAGGTGACATTCCATCAGAAAGGCCACCTTCTCAGAGACAGACCAGCCCTGAAGGAGACAAAGAATGGCCGTCTCCTTTATACCCCAAGTTTTAACATATATATATATACCCAATACAGAAAAATTCAAATAGTATAAATATCAGGTATAGCGTCCCTTCCAATAAATCTCATTTAAAACGTACTTAATGGAGGCTATCCACCATCACTTCACTTGTTTTTGGTCTCAGGATATTTAGGCCAAAGCCTAAATAAACTTGCCCAAGTTCACAGAGCTGTTAAACAGTAAGGTTAAAAGTTGAGTCCTGTCAGATTCCAAAACTCACTTTCTTTTCTTCACATCATAATGCTTCCCACACTAATTTTAAACTTTGACCAGATAGCCAGAAAGAAGTGAAATATAAAGATGTTGGTCTTTCTCCATGTCTAGTACAATGTCATTGTACTTAACAATGACTGTTAAGGAGTGGTTACATAAAAATACGGTAGGTGGTCGATAGATATTTGTTGAACTAAACTATATTGACCACTTCCTTTCCCTTACCTTTGAAGCCCACGTTAGAACGCTGATTCCCTCCCATACTAAGCTGGGTGGCTCTAGACAACACTTCACCTCCGTGAGCCTGTGGAATGAATAAATAACTGCCCATCGGATTGTCATAAAGAGTACTCAGAGGTACGGCATCCGGCACACAGTAGGGCAGCACCTGGAAAACAATGACCAGCAGTCTACCACCACCTGTTTTTGTAACTTAAGCTTTATTGGGGCATGGCCACACTCGTTTGTTTATGTATTTGTTTGTGGCTGCTTTCCAGCAATAACAGCAGAGTTCAGCCCAACAGAGACTGTATGGCCCACAGAGCCTGAAATATTTACGATCTGGCCCTTTACAAAAAAAAAAAAAGTTTGCCAAACCCTGAAACCGGCAATCGATAAATGTATGTTTCCTTGCCGTTCCTTTCCTTTACTGAGTTTGGTCACTTCAAGTTGAGTGAACTACATTTTTTTTTCATGTTTTTAAGACCCAGGGACCATACCGTTAACACCTGCCCCTACACATCCAGGCTGCATGTGACAGGACCTGCGTATAGTATGTATCTTCCTGTGGAAAAAGCCACAGGAAAAGCCGTGCGCGTATCAAAAGCACAGGCTCAAGGGCTGACTTGTGCTTTTGTCCAGGCATGGCACTCAGCTGGGCCACCATTAATTGAGCCAGGGCATTTCTTCCAGGCTGTGGAAGCTTCTTGAAGAAATGCTATTTTAGCTGAAATCTAGAGAATAAGACTTAGCTAGGCCAAAACTGAGGGAATAAGCACTCGAAGAAGCTGAAACAGCGTATGCCAAGATGCTGAGGTAGGACAAAGCTTGCAAAATGACCAGGGTGGCTGAAGCAATGCAGAAAAAGGTAAAAACGAGGCTGGAGAGGTAGGCTGGAGTCATCACAGAGGGCCTTTTAGGCCTCAGTGAAGATTTTAAAATTTAGGCTAAGACCCAAGTGGGTTGAAGAACTATTGAAGGATTTTAAGTGACATAATCCAATTTATATTTTAAGATCACTTTGGCTGTTGCATACTGATTAAATAGACAGGAAAGAGTTGAAATAGGGAGCCTCCATGGCTGGGAAAAGGCTAAAATCCAGGTCTCCTAATTCTCAGTTAATTTTCCTCTTGCTACATGAGGCCATTTGGGAGAAAGTAACTCACAGGACATTGCATCCGGGTCTCCTTCTCCAAGCTCTGATTAGATCATCTCCAGGGGACTCCAGGGATAGGCAGCTATGTGGACCAGTAGTCTGGGTGTGAAGACATAAAGGACAAGGTGATAGGCAAAAGGTCTTCGGTCACAAGTCTCAGGAAATGAGTCGACTTGGAGGAATAGCATTCAGCTGTCCAAGGAATAAGAGAGCAGCTGGAGAACGAATAGTCAGAAGTGTGGCCTAAAATGTGACTGCAGTTTGGATGAGAAGGGCCGGCCAATCAAAGGCTAGTCAAATTCTGAGAAATAGTGAAGAATTTTCAGGTGTCAGAAAAAGCTAACTTATTTTCTGTAGTCCTGAGGGCACAGGTGGCAAACACAAGGCCAGAGGGCCGAATCCGGCCCTCCACCTTGTTTTATCCGGCCCAGCACCTTGTTTCTACCCGGCAGCAGCACCGAGCTCTCGCTTGACTGGTAAGGAGTGGTTACATTTATACAGTCCTAAAATCCCATTTGGCCCTTTGAAGGCTGATGTGGTCCCCAGTGAAAATGAGTTTGATACCCCTGCCCTAGGGGATAGAACAGGGCCAAGGGGGTGAAAAAAAATAAAATAGGGGTCCCAAAGGGTAAACGAAAACTAGCGGAAGTCATATAATTTCATTCACCATGAGGGAGAACTTT
Source organism: Macrotus californicus (assembly GCA_007922815.1). NCBI lineage: Eukaryota > Metazoa > Chordata > Mammalia > Chiroptera > Phyllostomidae > Macrotus > Macrotus californicus. Next base: position 23,403 of record VMDR010004293.1, on the reverse strand, counting down.
CTAACACAAAGTTGCCCACAGTGACAATAGCCTGTCCCTGACAATTTGATTCAGATCACTTACTCAGCGGCACCACAGATACCATACCAAGTGCTGGAGTAAGCTCCCTATCGACGGATGCTTTGGGGCCACTCGGCTGAGTTAGGGGACTATAAGAGTCTCTTCCTACATGAGATTGGAAAGTTGTCACAAAACCTAAATGTGTCCGTGTATTGAAGTATGAGCATACCTTTCTTCTACTCCCAATTACCACACACAAAAAAAAACCCTGAATGGTAGAAGTAAAGCCATCGGGAAAGCTGAACCTCTGCTCCTTTTCACGGTGAAACCCTTCTCTGAAAAATGACCTGTCCACACAGCAAGACTAGAATGCTGACTTCCCTGGGTCCAGCTAAGCACCAAGCACTGCTGTATTCCAAGGAACAGGATGATCTGTCTGTGGACACCAATCAGAGCACCGAGCGTGACAGCAGGTCAGCCAGGGGGCTTACATTTCTAACCAGACAGGAATACAGCTGTCCCTCTAGATTCCTGTAAACCAGATCTCAGATACTGAGGTATTTCAAATGCTTTATTAAGTCTTAGGCAGAGACCAAGATTAATTCTTTATTAGTCTCCACAAAGACTGAGGCAATGCTACCCAAATCTTACACGCTAAAATTAATTCAGCCAAAATGTTCAGGGACTTCTGTTCCTCTCACTCCAAATACCTGAGGAAATGGGCTGCCTTGAAAAGCCCTGTATTGTTAGAAAATCCGAACCACGCCATGCTTCCTGGGCTCGGAAAATTAGCAGGAGCTCACCCTCCAGCTTCCTGTCCGAGTGTTTGCTTGCTTTTTTTTCCCCCCTCAAACAAGTGGATCTAGTTACATTTGTTTCACCTCTCAGATTTTTTTTGGCAATTTTCCTTTTTGAACAGAAGAATTCAGTTCCTTTCTTAAGAATCCAAGCAGGAAAGGCAGGTGAAAAAGTTAACTGAAAAAACTAACAGTGCCAGTACCATAATTACCCAAGGAATATAAAGCTCTATTCTCTCAGTGATGAAAAAGGGGAATTACACATGTAACTTCCATTAACATTAATGGGACTTACCTCCATAAATCCCTCAGGCATCAATGGGAAGAATGGACTCAGCATAGCCATTGGCCCGCCACCTTTACCCTTTCAGTCATTTCTATTATTTCACTAAAAGGCAAAGAGACGGGGGCTCTGCACACCAGGACCTGGTGAAGCTCCACTCCGCTGGATTTATTCACCTGCCTCTTCAGAACCATTTTGGCAGAATGATGATAAAAACTGAGGCCTTCATTTTGTTTTCTTTCCTTGTTCATATTTCACCTGATGGAAACAGAAGCTAATACACCCCACGGGTTTTTCACGTGAGTTTTTCCTTGGTGCTTGCGGGTGTGAGAGCTCCTGTTTCTGCCCTGGAACACGTTCACCAGCAAAATCGGTGCTGAGAAGCAGAGCTCAGCCCTGCACGTTGCGGAGAACAGACGTGCGGGGGAAGACACTCTCGTGTCCACGTAACTGTACCCAGATAATTAAAGACACGGTGCAGAAAGTGAGCGAGCTGTTGTCAGGGCACAAACTAAGCATACTGAGATAGGAAAGGTCCTACTGGGGAGCAAGGGAAGATGCTATGACAGCAGTGATCTCTAAGCTGGGCCTTACAGGGCAAGTAAAATAATACCTACCTCAACCTCGGGACTGCAATAAATCCAGGAAACCCTTAAACAAATGAAAAGGCATGAAATAATGGTAAAGGTGAGCGATTTGGTGCCGGATAAACCTTGGTTTGACTCCTGGTTCTGACAAGCGTGAGTTTCCCCATCAGTAAAGTGGGAATAAGAACACCTGGCTCATCAGGTTGTCGAGAAAAGTAAGTGAGGCAATTGTGGATTTTACTGAAGGCCTCAGCAATAAGTTGAGCAATACTAGTTGACTGTTAATTTCTTACTATCACTATTAAAATTATTCAGCATTAAGAGCTTCCATAGTAAAAGTCTGATGTGCCTGATTGTCCCTGGGAGCTGTGAGTGGGACTAGATTCAAGGGAGGCAATCAGCCCCTCCTCCTTCAGCACGCGAGCTCTCCGCCCCGCTGCCACCCCCTTTGACCACATCCCTCTGCTTACTTCAGATGCCCCTCCCTCCTCACAGCCCTGTTCTCCCCACACGGCAGGCCCAGGGAGCTCTCCTAGACCACCTGGACCCAAGGTGATCCCCCAAACTATGAAACTTTCCTGGTGAAATCCTCTTAGGTAAGTAAATTAGGAATTCTTACGTATAGATGTAATCACCAAGGTCCAGAAAGGTCAAAGGATTTGCCCGCAAGACTAGAATTCTGGTCTTTGATCCCTAGTCCCATTTTTATCTAAGCACAAGACTTAGTCCAACTTAGTCCAGTGATAAACCAACTATGATTAGAATGTAATTTTTAAAGCAGGTGAGGACGATTGTGCCTGGGACGGTTTTTTGGTCTTCGTGGCTTGCACTGTTTACTGTGGCACCAGGATCCAGGGTGAGCACTTTATATGCATTTTACAAAACAGGCCTAGACGAGAGCATTGGTTCTCAAACCTTAGAGTGCGTCAGAATCATCCGGAGGCCTGGTAAACACACAGACTATGCACTCCGGCCCCAGGGTTTCTGCTGCAGCCACCTGGGGTACGGCCTGAGGACTGCATTTCTAACTGACACAGTCCCTGGTGGCGCTGAAGCTATGACTCAGCCACACTGTGAGGAGCACCAGAGTAAGTCATCTGTATGGCACTGTCCACGCCTGCTATGCGGTTTGAACTGAAACCCCAATTCTTACCCTACGGCTCCATGCTGAGACTTAGGATTGAACCCTGAGAATTCTCCATGTCCTTCTCACAGTCCCCCGTGATCTCCACTTGGTCGAAATGAGAGGTTTCCCTTTAAATGTGAACCCAGCAAAACCAGTGCAGAAGCAGCTGGGGCATGTGTGGTGACCCTCTGCTGCTGGGGAGGCACAGACCGCGTCCCTGCTCTTCAAGCACATAGCAATTTTCTCAATAATAAATTCCTGATCATCAGAAGCAGAGCCACCAGTCAATCACAGACACTTTCAACAAAGCACCCTAGCCATTCATTAATGTCTGTCTTTTCACACTACACAAAGGCTGATATTGCACATTAAAGCCTTTTCCTCCCACCGCCGACAGAGGGCCTGGGCCTGCTATGGTAACAAAATAAAGCACAATATTAGATGTATTAGGACCTTACAGCATTTTAAAATTTACAAGGCATTGTCACACCCATAGTTTCATTAAGGCTTCATAACAATACTCTGAGGTTGGTATTATTATTCTGTTTTATAGCCAGGGAAACAAAGACTCAGATAGGTTTAGTGATTTAGCTAAAGCCCTGGTTAATGAGAAACAGAAATGGGACTAGAACCCAGCTTTCTTCCTCCCAGCCTAGGCGTATTTCCACAGCCTCTTGATCCAAATTTGGGAAAAGTTCAAACTGAAATTTCTCTTCCAGGCTCCCTCCGTCCTCAGCATGTTAACAAGAATGAGTCATTATGGGTAACTAGACGAAGAACTCTAATTGCAGGTCTCTGAAAATGGAGAAGTTTAATTACATATTACATATGTGATTTATCAACCAGTTTTGATCATTGACAATTCTTTTGAAAGATTTCTTTTTCTCTAAAAATTAAAATAATATATTTCTTTAATCTGCCCCGAAATGCTTTGTTTTCATTCAAATAAAGAGATGACTATTCCTTGTAAGTGTCATGATTTCTAGGCAATTGGTCTAATGTCAGACAGGCATTTAATTCCTGGTATATTCATCATGATTACAACTGAAACTAGAGGCTTTATCTAGAAACCGTAGTCATTTTCTGGACCAGGCTAAGGAACAGAAACTTGTCTGGACTGCAAGGGACCATTCTTTAAGAAACCCTAAACTTGCCCTGACCGGTGTGGCTCGGCTGGTTGGGTGTCATCCTACGAAGTGAAGGGTTGCCAGTTCAATTTCTGGTTACAGCACATGCCCAGGTTGCAGGTTTGTCCCCAGACGGGGTGTGTGCACAAGAGGTGACCGATCCAATTGATGTTTCTCTCCCTCTCTTTCTCCCTCCCTTCCCCCTCTCTAAAAATAAATGAATAAAACCCTTTTTTTTTTTAAGGGAAAAAAAAACCCTAAACCTTCCATTCCTAACTCTCTTTGGGTAGGAATCTCCACCAAATACCACCCATCTTGAATGATTCTGGCACAAATTTGTGTTTGCCCGAGAGAGGGAACAGCTGAAGGGCCATCATGCCAAAGGAGCAAAACACGTCCAAGTTCCCCTGTGTTACTGAGACAGGCTGAGAATGAGGAAGGAGCTAGATGTTCACAAAAGCAAGGCCAGGGCTTTGAGTCAGGATTGGGTCTCAGGGACTCTGACCAACCTCTAAAGCGGGCTGGAGGAACACTGCCAGGCTGCCTCAAAGTTCCGAGAAGGCCAGGTTCCTGCCACCTCCCCCAGGTCTCAGGAGAGCCTGTCTTGACCACCAGGGAGATTCCCTTCTGCTTTCCACTCTACCAGGTACCCATGGGCATTATTGCCCAGAGAGGTTAACTTACTTGTTAGAATAACACAGTTCATAAGTGATGGAATCAAGATTCAAGCCCAAGTTGAATCTCATTCATTTATTTAGTCAATAAATACTAATTTAAAACTTTCTCAGTGCCAGGCACCAAGCTAGGTGATGGGTAGAATACAATGAGCCTTAAAAGTGTAGAGAGAAAGTGGAAAGGGGGGTGTGACATCAGGCTCAGCAGAAGGTGAGGCTGTCTGCAAGGCCTCCCAGAAGATAGAGCACAGTGAGGATATGAGTACCGATTGCATGTCTTTATGTCAAAGCTGCTCCTGCATGCAGACCAAGTTTCTGCCAGTGCAGAAAGCAGCTGATCCTGTCCTTCCTCTTTCTACTCTAGTCTCCTCAAAGGAGGGCTGATTTGGTGTAGCCCAGGCGGCAGGCAGGGTTACTTCTACCCAGGGAGAAAACTATGCACCAGGCAAGAAGCAGGCCCTTGGAGAGCTGAGTTGCTCTCCTAGGCTCTAGAGTTCACTTTAGAGCAGTCACTCACTAATGGTGCCCTATAAAGTGGCAATTTACCAATTAGCACTGAATTAGAACCTGGTCCTTGAAGAGTCAGCACACCTCCCTCCAGAGGTGTCTAAGTGACCCCCTGCCGAGACAGTGTAAAAAGAGATCCTACCCAGTGCTTTACAGCTGCTCCAAGCTGCGTTTGAGGCCTCTGCTGCCCTCTCCTCTCAGGAGATATCAAAAACAGCGGCCTGAAGGCAAGGGGACCAGGTGCCAGGGCTGGCTCTGCCACTTGAGTCACTCTGTAACAAATCCTTTCCCCTTTCTGTGCCTCAGTCTGCCCAACTTTGAAATGAGAGCCAGGGCACTTTAACTTCTAAGGGTCCTTCCAACTCGGACCATCTAAGACAACTGTTCTTCTCTCGGGGTCATCGGTTCTGTTACGAATCTGCTAAATAACCATCCCTCCACAAAACTGTGAGTACGATTTCAGAAAATTCATGGAATTTCTAAAGCTTAAACTAATAGTCTTAGTCTAGTGCAGGCTTGAAGTCAGACAGGTCTGGGATTGAACCCTAGAGTATCTCCCCCATCCCCTGGGCAAGCCTCTTACCTTTGAGCTTCACATAGAAAAACAGCAGCAGTTAACACCTGCTTTGCAATATTGCTGTGGGAATGAGAAAGAATGATAGACAAGTACATATACAAGTATGTACAAATTCTGCCTTCACACACAATTTGTTCTCCTACTTCTAAACGCTGGGACATTTACTCCTCAAAGGCAGAGCCTGGGGTTGGCAGGGTACTTCTGGCACCTAGCAGTGCCTACAGCACCCAGCTCGGAGCATACAGAAGCAGCTCTACCTAGCAAAATCAAAATAGTCGTTAAATTCAATTACAGTTCAATGCAGAAAGCCATTTGACTCTTGCCATTCATTGCCTTACAATGTCAATTATCTTTCTACATGTTTATATTTCAGCAGTCAACAAATATTGATGAAGCACCTATCACATGCCAGGCACTATGTTAGGCACTGTTTAGATCCCCCCACTTTCTCCAACACAGGACATGCTACCTACTAGGAGCTCAGTAGGTGTGTGAAGATCACAAAACGGAACTGTCTTCCTCTTCAGACCACATGAGAAGCAATCACAATAAAACATCACCTATGAAGTGGGCTGGACAAATATGTCTTACTCCTAGCTCACAGGGAGTGCGAGGAATAGAGAAACAAGTTAAATGACATCACGAGGAAACAGACAAATCCACAATGCACTTCATTCTACAAAACAGCTGGCCCAAACTGCCCAAAAGTTAGTATCTTGGAAGAAAAAAGAAATCAGAAAACCGTTCTAGATCTTTTTAAAGAGGTGACATGATAACCAAATGCAATGCATAAACCCAGATTTAACCCTAGATTAAAACAAACAAGCAAACAAAAAACATTACCAGACACTGTTGGGACAACTGGGGAGATTCTGATCCATAGTGGATAGGAGATAATACTACAGATTATTATTCATTTCCTTAGATGCGCTGACGGCCTGTGGTTGTGTGGGAGAGTGTTCTTAGGAGACACACTCTGCAGTATGTAGGGAAAAAGTGTCATGATGTCTGCCACATATTCTCAAATGGTTCAGAGGAAGGCAGATGGATGCTGAACTAGAGAAACTGAAAGCAATAAAACATGGAAGAAAAGGTTTTTTTTAAAGGTGAAGGAATTATGCAAAAAAAAAAAATACTCATAGACACAGACAACAGCGTGGTGATTACAGGGTCGTGGCGGGAGATCGAGAAGGATATGGGGGGAGGGGTGGATAAATGGAGTTAGAAAGAGACTTGGCTTGGATTGACAAACACACAATACAATATATAGATGATGTATTATAGAATTGCATGCTTGAAATCTATATCATTTTATTAACCAATATCAGCCCAATACATTCAATAAAAAACTTTTTAAAAGGTAGATTTTGATGAGATGAATTATGAAATCCAAGAACTCAAATACACTGCTGTCTTAACGAACTAACTGTGATTCCAGTCAACAAATGTTAAAGTGCCTACTATGTATCAGACACAGAAATAGCAATCCTAACAGTTACAGCAAATTCAAAAGAACAATGAGAACTCTCAATCTTTCTGTATACTGTCACGTTTAAGAACAATAATAATTAAAGCACTTCATTCCACTTTTTTTAAAGGCAGTTCAGTCAATGTTTCTGCTCACTCAGGGAAGTGCCAGGAAAGGTATCTGTCCCTCTAGCTCTCACAACACGAGAGAGAAGTGACAAGTTAATCTGAGTGGTGAGCACTAGCACGCATGGACCACTGTGTGAGTGCCATAAAAGTGGGGGTACTGTCCCTTTCCACCTTTTTCTCCCTTTCTCTTCCTGTGCCTGGATGGATAGATTCAATTCCAGGTGAGAAAGAGGAGACAACCTTGGGAGTCACTTGCTGCCACTTAAACTTGGAACCTATCCAGCACCTTGTTCAGCCGAGTCAACAAGAAGGAAAGAGTAGTAAGCGATTACTACCCCACAACCTCCTATAATGATGTAATTGAGCTCTGAGTCTGGGGCCATTCAGCATCTTCCTGCATCCCAGAGCATCTCTGCCTAGTTCTTCAGGTCTGACTGCTATTCCAAATGTACCACCGGAGTACTGACTTAAAAGAGTTGCTGCCCTGACCAGTGTGGCTCAGTTGGTTGGGCATCATACCTCAAAGCAAAAGGTCACCTGTTCGGTTCCCGGCCAGGGCACAGGCCGGGATTGTGGGTTTGTCCTCGGTCTGAGCATGTACGAGAGGGAACCGATTGATATTTCTCTCCCACATCAATATTTCTCTCCTTCCCCTCTCCTCTCTAAAAATAAAAATAAAATCTTTAAAAAAAAAAAAATGAAAGGATGGCTAAGCTTCGGATGCAGCAGTTATGGCCCTGGCTCCAAGCCTTGGACAAAGAAAGAAAAGGGCCCCAACTCAGGGAGAATGCTTCAGGGTCAAGCACATTTGACAGTGAAGCAAAACTCGAGAGTTAAACATGATATTCAGGACGGAACATCAAGGCTCAGAAGAATAAAGTTTGACTTACAGTCCTTTCGCTCACACACCGATTCCCCATGCCTCAAGTTCCATGTCTTTCAAACAGGCCGCACTTCGTCTTTGCCTCATCGGACTTTTCTCTCCATCCTCCTATGGACATACATACAGTCAGAGGGACAGGATGTGGGTGAGTCACAAAGGAGTGAGGGGTAAGAGTGAAACAGACATGGGGAGCAACTTGTACATAATCTGAGAATTTCAGTCTAGTAAGATTGAACAATCAAATACAAAGGGACACAACAGTGAGAAGAGGCAAGATCTGGTCATGAACGACCTTGTCAGCCACGCTGAGGAAATTGTACTTGATCCTTGTGTCAAATTCACTGAAGCCACTGGAGAGGTTTGAGCAGCAGAGGGCCTTGGAGCCTCTCTGCATTTGAGAACCAGCGCTGTGGCTGCAGTATGGAGACTACGTTGTAGGGAAGAAGAACTCGGGATAAATTAGGAGACTTTTATAGGAGTCTAGATATTGAGACACCGGTGGCCCGGACTAGAGTAAAAATAACGGAAGCAGGAAGTGAATATTTTCTCCTAAGAGATTTAGAAAGTAAATTGTAAAACCTACTATTGCTCCATTTTCATTGAGTTCTGCGCGACTTTTTCTCGACTAAGGGCAAAGAAATGCTCTTTTATCTAAGAGGCCTTGAAATTTTGATTTTTTAAATCACTTTGAAAATAAATGTTTAATTTTCAAGGAGGTCCTAAATTATCTCAAGAGTAATAATCAATCTAGAAATAAGAAGGAAAAAACTGTTTCTGCAGTAACTTCTGGGGACTTGTATGCATTTCAACACCATTTAGTGGACTAGGTAGCATATAGAAGAGCCTCAGACAGATCATATCCAGCAGTAGACATCGAATTACCCAGCCGAACTTTCAAAACCCGTGAGTGGGAATATACATTCATTCACTCTTTGGCACAACCTATTAAAATTAAAAACATACATATTGTTTGAGGCAGAAGCTCCACTTTTAGGAATGTTAGTTTAGGTGCAGAAAAGCACAAGAACGTTCTCGAAAATATATCTGCAAAGGCAAAAACCAAGGATTTCAAATTTCCATCAATAAGTGAATTGCTGAATAAATTATGATACATCCATACAATGAAATATATGGAGTTTAACAATATCGGTAGACCTGCCCTGGCTAGCTAGCTTACTTGGTTACAGCATCCTCCAGATACTCCAAGGTTGCAGGTTCCATCCCTGAGCAGGCCTCAGAATCCAGTGCAACTGAGCACCCCAGGCATCCGCCGTTAATCAATCCAATTTAGCACCACAGATGAAATTTATTTTCCACCCTTCCTCTTGTCTCTAAACAGAGTTCACTGTCTCTGAATATAGCTGTTCATAGGAAGCTCAGGAAGAGAATCTTAAAATGAAACAATGCTTATGTTTAGAAAGGGATGTTGGCATCCGTGCGTTAACTCAGTTTCCCGGAGCCTCCACCACTGACGAGATCAAAGCCATCTACTCCTTCCCTACTTTCCATTCTCCACCCCTCCCTACAGCCTAATTCTAGACTCCAACACCTAACCTCAAGGTTTGCTAACCTTTCTCCCCTGTCTGCACCTATCTGATCCAGTAACTAAGCTTCTCTCCCATCACTACCCCACCATAAACCTTGCGTCTGCACACAGAATAAAGATCTTCAGCTTCATATCTAGATCTTTCTGATCAGGCTACTTTTCTGCCCTCATCTTTCACCTCCACTCAGTGTGTCTCCCCCATCTCCTGTCGCTCCCTCTCCCCTTCCATTCCTACCTGGGCTGTCTTGCTGAGGCCTGAACTACCTTCCCCCCATGGCTCAGAATGCTACCACCCTTCCCTACAGGCTGTCTGCCCACCCCCGCCAGGAATGCCCTATCACTCCTCTGGGCCTGCTCTTCATAGCATCAACTGGCATCTGGGACAGAAAATTAAACTCGAATTTAGCTCTCTCCTGGAATGACTAAGTCTGACCCTCCGTAAAAAACACTGGCTGAACTTGTTTATAGACCCCTTATCCTAACAGATGGCAGTCTCATCTAACAAATGAGAAGAAAACACCAAACCTGGGCGCTCCCTGTTGGGCAACCTTAGCAAACCTCTCATGCTTCACATCCCTGCTTCTCTCCTCCCAAGGGCTTTCGTGGGCCCAGGACTCAGGCCCAGTGCGTGCTGCTGTCCAGGGCCCACCCTGCTGGTCTGGAAGACAGAGAGGAGGCGGCTAGCCTACCTGCCTCTCCTTTTTCACGAGCTGAGTGAGCAGCTGGGATGAGAACTCCACAGAGCAAGCTGGGCTAGGAAAAGGGGCCTCCAGGGGTTGTGGCCACACCTTCTGCTGTGGCTCCTCCTGCTCCACCACCCTGGGTCACCGCTGGCCTCTTCAGAGCCCGACCTTCCTTCCAGGAGGGCATTTCCAAGCGCTTAATTCACTGGTGATGCTGAGCCACAGGACGCCATGGCGGCGCTCAAACCTGGCCCAGGTTTCTGTTTTCCTGGTGGCCAGCGCAGCATGCGCCTCCTGCACATGCGTCCCAGGCAAGGAGGCGCGAGCAGGGCCAGGCACACGGTCCTGTCCTTGGGCAGCCTGGCCCGTCACTGCAAGAGCCAAACTTCAGCGGCCCTGCAACCTTCACGCCTCAGAGAAAGCGCACACAGGGCACACAAGGGCACACAAGGCGCATGCTCCGTGGTGTTACTCTGGCCCTTCAGCTCCAAACCGGAACTCACGGCCGCCTCCCCAGCCTTGGAGCCAACGTGGCCCCGGTTCCCCCCACTCCTCAACACTCCCTCTCCGGCTCAAGGAAAATGTTTTTAAATTTCCACTTGGACCCAATCTTGAAATCAATTCCTCCACCAGTCACCTCCTGTCAGTTACGGAGATGTGTTGATTTTATCTCAGAAAATATGTTAACTCCATCCACTCTTCTCCATTTCTGCTGCTACTGCACCAACTCACACCACCACCACCACCACCACCACCACCACCACCACCACCACCACCCCCCCGTCGGCCACCCCCCCTACCCCCGTCATCCTCTCTGGTCCCTGTTGTAGTGAATTCACCAACTGGTCTCTGCCTCACAATCCCTGTGCTCCTACTCACGCATCATCTCCCCTGAGAGTCTCCCCAGACTGCCAGAGACATTTTTCAAAATGCAGACCTGCAATGATTTCATGATCTCCTTGGGAGGACCTGCCAGTGAGTTGTTGTCACCTGGATGGTCAAGTCCAAAGGTTATCAACATGATATACCAGATACTGCCTGCATTTCTGCCTCTTCACCCATCGCTTGCCTTCAGTCATTCTATGTTCTGGCTCCTCAGTGCTTCATCTCCATTTCTAGCACTTAGCATGCTCTTTCCCATAACATTTGATGCAAAGGGGTTGGTTCCCTAAGAGCAGGGAAGTCAGCACGTAGGAGGTTTATTAGGGAGTGCTCTGAGTTCAACACCTGTGGGAGAGAAGGGAAGGAAGTCAAGCTGCAGTGGAGTCTCGATAGAGCCTCGGCCAGCATCTCAGGAAGTCTGGGAGATGCAATGGCCTTTGAGAGCCATCCAAAGTGGGCATGCAAGGGTCAGGCTTATCACCTTGACTATTAGTCATTGGAAGTCACAAATGGGGCATGACCTTGGGCAAGGTGGCTCTCTTCAGCTGAGGCAATTCCCAAAGGACTGTCAGCTGAGGGTTACCTGACAACTTTAACAGCTATAGGCTGTCTGCCAAGCCATTAAAATAATAATTTATTACTGCTACTAGTAATCATTTTTTATAAAAATTCTATGCTTAATGATGACTGTGGCATGCAGCCTGAAGGCCGAGAGAGTAAATCCTCCTGTGACTGGCTCTGCCACAATTCCACGTCCTTCCTCAGGAAAGGACTTTAGGCCACCCCTCCCACTCTACAGACAGGGAAACTGAGGCCCAGAGAGAGTCTCAAATCATCAGCTAACCATAGTGACACAGCCTTCTAATAGGTAACTAGCATTTGCATGTTTACACTAGATTGTACCAGATGCTTTATGGGCCTTATCTAATTAATTACTCATGATAATCCTATGTGGTAGCTGCCGTTATTATTTTCATTTTACATAGACAGAAACAGGCTTAGAGCAGCCAGTTGAGTAATTTGTCTGAGATTACATAGCTATTAAGTGGTGGATCCAGGATTTGAACTCAGGTCACTCTGACTCTAGACCCCATAACTAGTAACCACTACAATGAATTGCTTTTTCATAGTGAAGCAGGCCATCATCCTGGGCCTTGTGAGATACTGAGGAATGTGGGCATATTGCTATTATTTCTATGAATGGATACAACATTACCACATAAAGCACAACATTTATTTGCTGTTTTGATGATAAAAGGATAAGCAAATTGCTTCTAGATAGAAAACGTTTCACATCAACTATCAATCAGGAAATGCCAAAGCAATTTTCAGCTTCCATGCCCATTCTGTGCCGGTTTCTCTGGACCTGGTGGCCTCACTCCTTCCATAGCTCTGGTGTCTCTTCAACAGAAGCATTCAGTTCCAACCAGGAAAGTTGTGCATCGGAGTGTCTTTCAGCAAATCCAGAGAATTCTCCTTCTGTCCTCTCCAAACTCCCATGTCTGAAGGAGAGCAATCTGCCCAGAAAGGCAGTCCCAGTTGGGTTTATAAAAGACCTTTCTGAGACCTGAGAAACCACCAAAAGCTATTTCTTTTCCTTTCCTGCTTCATCAAAATAAAACCTATTCACGTAATAGGACTCTGAAATGTAGAGATTTTTCGGTGTAGAAATGGTGTTAAATTACAATGCCATGATGTGATCCAAGAAACTCTAAACTGTGTCAGAAAATGTGGATTAATTTGTTTAACAAACATTCATTGTATTCCCACCAAACGCCAGGCCCTGGGCCAGATGCTGGAGGTTGCAGTGTTTTGGGAGTTTGCCATTTAGCAGAGTAGTTTTCAAATGTTCGCATGGCTAAGCATCACTTGGGAAACTTGTTAATAACGCACATTCCTGAACCCCGTCACCAGTGTGTCTGATTCATCAGGCAGGACTGAGGTTTAGGAATCTGTATTTTAACCAGTCCCCAGGTGGTTCTGAAGCAGGTGGTGTTCCGTTGTATCTTGAGAAACCCTGACCTAGTAGATTTTAAGTTCTGATCAGCTTAAGTCCATGAAACTCAGGACTGTAGGGTTTGGATCTGATGCATGATTTCTAATGACTTCAAGCAGCCTTAGAACGACTTCCTAAAAAGGGTTACTGTGCCACAAGAGCACACCAAGATGACGCTACTTCTTTTCAAACAGGAGAAAGACATTGTGTCATCGTGTGGCCTAGGGTTAGAGGTTGGAGGAGTGCCACTGGAACAACTCAAGGAGTGTGTGTGTAAAAACTCATCCACCATCTACTTAAGCTTTTGTACCTTACTGTACAGAGGTCTGTCATATAAAGGCTGTGTCTCGATTTAAGAAAGTTTAAGGAAGTATAAGGCAAAGAGGCTAAAAGTTTTAAAGATGTCATTCTAGAGGGTAGTAGGGGGTAATAGTTGGGTTCTGGCAGGAAAGAAAACAGGAAAAGGGAAGAAATGTAGACCTCTTGCTGAGGCACCAAGTAAATCCTCAGCAGCTGGTGTAGTAGAAAGAGGGCTGGAAACAGGAGTAGTCAGATGTGGATGCAAAGGAGCTAAAGAGTTCAGGTACCATGAGCCAGGCACTTTGAACCCAAAGGGAAGGAAAGGGGGAAGAGGGAGAAAAGTGGAGGGAGGGAAGGAAAGAGGAAGGGGAAGGAGAGGAGAAAGAAGAGAGCCCTGGCCTGAGGGGGGCGTACAGTCATGTGCCTCTGACTAGCTATGGGGCCTTCAGTAAGTCATCTGACAGCTGTGAGCTTGTATGTGTCTCTTTAAAATGAGGCTGGACCTCTGAAAGTGAGGGGTGATGGAGATGGTGTATGTGAAAGGCTATTTGTAAACTCTAAAGGGCTGCTCAATGCCATTTATTATGACTGTGTATCAGCTCAGGGTTAGGCCACCTGCAGGTGTGAATATTAGCACGTGTACCAGTCCAGCTCCCCAAGTGACTTTCCACATCTTCCCTACACCTGACCACCAAATTCACAGGAGTTTGGTAAAAAGGTTTCCTTTCTTTCTCTTTTCTGCTCTGAGCTAACTTGGATGTTGCTTTGTGCAGGCCCAAGCGTGAGCTTCCTTCCAGCCGTCCCCCACCTCCAGCTGTTCTCCTTGACCCCCAGGAGCCCCTTCCACCTTCTCCCAGGCAAGGCCAGCTGTTGTCACGGAGGCCACCTGCCTCCTGCCTGGCCTGAATCACTAGTTGGAAGCCAGAGGCCTCACCAGAGGCCTTCAGGGACCAAAGCATTTTGCCGGAGGCCCTTGGGGACTAAGGGAAAATAAGACAAGCACTAAAATTAGATGAGTTGTCTATAAAAGTTTTTTAATTAAAATTGTGATTCTTTTTCCATGCAGAAGTGTCTCTTTAAGAACAATTGTACTCCCTGAGTGGCAGGCGAAGAGCTCAGCAGCTCTTCCCAAAGTCAGGGAGGGAAGGGAGGTCAGAGCAGAAAAGAGATGGAATAACAGGTTCCTTCCCCTTTTAGGGATAAGAAACCAAAATGGAGAAAGGGGCAGGATGGGGGGGCAGGGCAGCTGTTAAGGGGTCTGCTTGGTGACTCCCCAGGCTGAGGCTCTTGGAGGAGGGGGCTGAGCTTGTTGGGGAACCTGAAGCTGGGATTTTTTTTCTTTTGTTCCACAAAATTATGCCACTTTCTCAGTCCCTTCTCCCCCTTGCTGGCCCCAACCACCAGCTCTGAAACCTCAGCCAGAGCCACCCACGCCTTGGCCTTGGGGCCACCCAGGCAGGCAGAGGAATCCAAAGGGAGAAAGGGAGTGAGGGAGGGAGAAAGGAGAGAGGGTGGGGGTAAGTGGGAGAGAGAGAATATGAGAGAGGAGAGAGACAGATTGGGAAGAAGCCAAGAAAAAGGGGAGAGATGGGGTGGGGAGAGACGGAGAGCCCACCAGGGGAGAGAGATCCTTAGAGCAAGTCCAGGGGTGTGTGGGATGGAAGAGAAGAAAGGGGTGAAAGAGGAGAAAGGGGAGGATAAGGAGGGGACTGGCCCAAAGGTAGCAAGGTTGAGGGGTGTGCGGCGACTTTGAGAAATGGAAGTGAGCTGTCTGGGGGCTGCTCCCAGTAAACGTGGGTTCACAGCCAAAGTCCTGAACCTGGGGCACCCCAACCCACACCCAAGTCAGGAACTCTTCTATCCACACCGTGCAGCCACCCCATCTCGGATGCCGAAAACCTGAGGCACACAGTACACGCGTGGGGGGGTCGAGGGACCTGGCTTGGGTGAGCACTCCCTCCCCACATCAAGATGGAGTTCCTGACCCTGTGCCCACAGTGCACCCTGGGCGGTGCAAGCGTTGGGAGAGGGTGCCCTGGAGTAGTCTCTCCAGTGGTCCTAGCTCCCCAAGATTTCTGTTTGCAACTTGCACACCGACCGCCACGGCATTTGTACTGGGGTGGGTTGGGAGTCATGGTCTCTGCAGAAATTAATATCTCCTTCGTTCTCTTGTTCCTTCAAAGTTTCTCTTTGACAGCAGAGAGACTTATTTTAAGTCAGAAGAAAGGAAAATCCTGCCCGATCAGAACTCTGGGATTGCACAAAATTCAAAATACCGGCTTGGAGATGTGGCTGGAGAACTCTAGAAACCGGGAGCATTAGGAGGCAGGAAATTAAAGGTGTCGGAGACAAGTTTCCAAATAAACCAAGAAACATGAAGGGGTAAGGCCTGAGGAGCCGATACCATGGGGACAACCAGAGAGCTGGACAGTGAGAGGCTCAGGCAAGTAGGACGACCACCCCAGCCGGCATCTCTGTCCCCCCCACTGACATCCACTGCCCCCACCTCAAACCTCATCTCTGAAGCTCAGGTACCAGCTTCAGAGCCCTCCCCGCCCGGCCAAAGCTGTCACCCTCTGCCCTAAGAGACCCCGCGCTGAGACTCATCATTTGCTGGAACTTTCTTTTTTTGTTTTTGATTTTTTTTCTCCTTCAAATACAAGACAAAAATACACCTCATTTGTCATCATAGATATATATATTTCACTCTCACCACATAAATACAAAACACCCAAATATCCAAAACATTCAGAACAAAGTTAGTAGCCAGGATTCAGCGACACCTACCCGCGTTTGAATCGTTCATTATTTTCTTCACTAAAAATAATTTGCCTAAAAAAAAGGGGGAGGGGGAGCTTCCGACGTAAATAATTTACAATAAAATTACTATTTTTAAAATGCTCTACACTCGCTTCAGATGGAGGAATACATTCTAGACACTGCGGCACCTCGCCGTCTGGGTCTATGGTTTTGGTTAAAATGCGGGTAGCCGTGGCTGTGGGGACTGTCATTGTCGCGCTGGTAAGGTCCAGGTTTATGACTTGGGACCATGGAAACCCTGGGTTTTCTGCTTTTTGTTTTTTTAATGGGAGGGCTCCTTTGCTATCCCCGCAGGGAGCTGACCTGGATGCCTAGACTACCGACTGAGGAGGCCCGGCAGCCACGCCGTCCTCCGCTGAGTCCCTGCCTCCCGGGTAGCAAAATACTGCTCTGAAATCCGGGCGGTCCCTCCGTGTTGGGAGGGTTTTGTGAATCCGGGAGTGGGGGACAGGAGAGGCACGGGGCACGCTGATTTGTTTTCAAACCCAGCCGATTCTGCCCGGAGCCACGCGTCGGAGAGACGGTGGTGGGTAGGAGCCCCGGCGTCCGGGAGCCGCCGGAGCCACACTGATCTCGTTCCCGGAGGGACGTGAAGGCCACTCCGAACAGCCTCGGGGAAGATGCTGAATTTTCTTTCATTTGCTGCCCTGGCTTTTCTTTCGCTTTTCCTTTTTAAATTTCTGTTTAAAATGGTAACACCCAGAACTCTCATTTTGTATTGCCCTGTGGCACATTCTCTACGCTGAATTTTCTTAGACCTTCCGAAAGTCTTTTTATGAGGATTTTAAAACCGGTTCCACTTCATCTGATTTAATGTGGTGGTAATCACTCTTGTCTTATTGCTGATTAGATCAAATTGATTCCCACCGTTGCCTACCATGATGTTTGCTTTATTGTCTCCTAGGGTCAATGAGCCCAGGAGATGGCTGTGACTGGGGTTTCTCTAAAGGGAAGAAACCTGCAGAATTTGTCCAGCCAGGAAGCTGCCCGTGCGCGGGCTCTTCAGAGAGGTCCGCCAAGTGGGGACCGGGGGCTCCCAAAAGCCCTGGTTTCTCTGGCGAGAAGGAACGTGCTCTCTTTTTGTCTAAAGAAACGTGCCAGCTTTTTCAGCCCCTGAGGTCTGTGTACAGCTTTCCTCTTTCAAATATTCCTAAAACGAATCCACTGCAACAGAGAGCCGGAGGCCTGTGCTCTGGACAGAACCCACCGGTCTTTTCCCTCCAGGGCTCGGCATTGGTTGGGGCATCAGGTTGGCTAACTAGGGCCTTTCCCCCAATTCTTTGGATTCTCCTGGATTCAGAGGAAGTTTGGGGGGAGGGGAGATCGCGTAGGAAAGGAAGAAAAAAATAGCCCAAATGAGATAAAATTGGTAGCAGAGTCTGGTGGGGAAGGAGAGCTGTCAGAGGCCTCGTGGGCGCCGGGAGCCCAGCACAGGAGCCCCGGGCGCCTAACGCGCGTGAGTCCATAAATATCACCACAATAGATACTATAAATATAAATACAGGGAAATACTTAAAATCAGTCCAGCGCTTTTTTCTCGGCCCCTTCTTTATTGTTGGTCCGGGAGTAAGGCTCGAAGGCTGAGGAGCTCAGGTATCTGGCGGAGAGTTCTTGCAAGTTCCCGGCCAGCGAACCAGCCATTGTCAACGGGGTGGCGGATAGGCGGCTGGCAACGGAGCCGAGCAGCGAGGGCACGGGTAGGCTGAAGAGGCCGTGGCCGGCAGCCGGCGCGCCTCCGTGCAGTCCCCCTGGCCCGGCGGGCCCGGGCCCCGGGGCCCCGCCCACGGCCGGCGGGTGCGGGGACGCTGCGCTGGCGGGTCCGGGGGCGGTGGCGGCGGCGGCAGCGGCAGCAGCCGAGCCCGCGGCGGCACCCGCGCCAGCGCCCAGGGCGGGTAGGCTGGGCCCTCGTAGCGCTGAGCCGAGCGCACCGGTGGCGCACGGCGGCAGCAAAGCGGGCAGGCCTGGCGGCGAAAGCAGGCGGCCCTGCTCCAGCAGCCGCAGCACGCTGCACGTGGCCGCCGTCTCCGACACCACCGAGCGCAGCTCGGAGTCCTTGCCCTGGTCCTTCTTCTGTTTCGTGCGCCGGTTCTGGAACCAGACCTTCACCTGCGTGCCAGGCGCGGGGAGGGTGGGAAAAAGGAGCAGGGGAAGACCGGCGTCAAGGGGAGTAAGCTGGCGAGGCTGGGGGAGCCCTCCCGCAACCCCAGCCCTAGCCCCAGTCCCAGCCCCACCCCAGCCCAGGAGCTGACAGGGTTGTCAGGACGGCCAGGTGGAGGACACAGCTCTGCTAGGCTGCGCTTCCGGGTCGTGGAAGCAGGCCCAGGCTGGCCGAGATTACCAATGAAGTAATAAAATGTCCATGAGTTTAACTCAAAGCAAGACCACAGGGGATTTCACTGGGTGGTCGCATACCCTCAGCTGGACCATTGCTCTGTTGAGGCCTGAGGATGCTGCTCCCGGAAGTGGGGGTAGATGGGGAAGAGTGTCGCCCTGTCTTTCTGGACCCAGGTGCCTGGCCAAATGCGCTCAGATTTAGCCCCAGCAGCACTACTGTTGGAAGCTACAAGCAGCCGTTTCTTGCTTAGGATGAGACTTGACCATCAACTGCCAGCAAGCAAGGAAGATGGCTGTAGAAGGAATAATTTGCGCAAGATGGACTTATCCCAAGCTTTCCCCCCTCCTTTCACCACCAGCTGGATTGGAGGGGCTGAGTGATACTCAGTTTACTCCACTGTTCTTCATCATGACCTCTGGGATCGCAGGAGAAAGTCAGGAGGCTGCACTGGACTTGATTCTCTCCACCATGCTCCCCCCTCACTTTCTCTTCTCTCTCTGTCCCTCTTCAGGCCTAGCTGGTGGTCCAGAATGGAGTTTGGCAGCTATAGGAATAGGTTCTCCTGTCTAGATTTTGCAAACTATACTAGCAAAGAGAGTAGGGAAAGGCTACCATGCCAACTCAGACCTAGAAAGAACATCAGATATCTTCTGTCCTTAGTTCTTAGCTTTCTGCCCAGATTCCAGACCTAAAACGCTGCCTCCCTACTTTGGGGCTGGGTATAGGGAGGACCAGACTGATCCTCAGAAAAAATGTCTACTTTTCCTAGGCCAGGCTGGTGTCATGTCCTAGCCAGGCCCCAGAGGGCCTCCATAAGGCAAAACTCTCAGGCCCTAAAGTGCCTCTGGGTTAAGTCCACATAGCATCATATGGATTTCATGTAAAGCAAAAGACCTACAGCACAGTTGGCAGCGCTGGCTCCCAGGGCCTCAGATCTGCCTCCCGTCCCATACTTCACACACCACCAGCTCAGAGGACAGGGCCTCCTAGGTGTCTGGAGTGGGTGCTCAGGGCTGAGAATGAAATTGGGTAGCTTAGGGCCAGAGGGAGCCTTAAGGTCAGGGCAGCCTGGTCTGCAAAGGCAGACCTTAGGAATGTGCACCTTTCTAATCCTAGCTGTCACCTGCAGCCCTGGAGCAGGGGGCTTTGGCCTTAGGCTTTCGGCCCATTGCAGAATGGGCCTGGGTGTTGTATAAGGCTGGAGTCCCCAAAGGGGGTGAGGCCTGCAAATCTAGCCAAACTGAGGTGGCCAAAACATGGTGAACATCAGCTCCTTGTAGAGCAGCGGCAAGCAAGGAATTCTCAAGACTGGGGTCCAAAATGAATACCGAAAGGACAGGATTTGGGGCCTCCTGGGCTAGGCCAATTGAGCAGAGCATGGGTCCTGGAATACCTGAGGGTATGGGGGGAAAGGATGGCTTATGGAAGGGAAGAAAGCCTTAGACCTTTCTTCCCTATCCTCCCTGTCTCCTCCAGCTCCCCTGGGAGGCTCTGTCCGGAGCCAAATTAGGTGGTTTGGAAGAGTTGGCTGGGGCTGGTGGGGAAGGAGGCTGGTGCAGAGCTGTGAGCACCCTGGCCGCTGGGTACCTGGGTCTCGGAGAGGTTGAGCTGTCGGGCAAGCTCGGTCCTCTCGCGGCCCACCACGTACTGGCAGCGCTGGAACTCCATCTCCAGCCGGTAGAGCTGCTCCGCTGTGAAGGACGTGCGCGTCCTCTTGGGCCGGTCCAGGTCCAGGCCCTTGGGCAGGATGATCTCTCGGATGGACCCCTTGGCATCTAGGGAAAGGGAACCGTCAGCAGCCAGAGCCCTGTTGTGTCCCTCCACCTTTCTGGCAGAAGCTGGTTTCGGGAACAGTCACCCCCAGCCTAAAGTTCAGAGGTGGGGGTGGAGGGTGAGGGGGCAGCCATAGCCGGGGAGCAAAAACTGTGTGTTTGGAGCCCACGGGGCTACCGTCACACGATGACCAGAGGGACGACCAGACTTTGCCTTTGTATAGCCCTCCGGACAGGGGAAGGGGAAAAATCAATTCCAAATTGGCTGAGGGTCCTTCTGGCTTGGGGGCCTTGACTACCCGGTCTGGGTAGCCTGAGAGTCCCCGCACTGACCGGGTCGTGCTAGCCTCAGCTCTGGAGAGCTTTGACCAGACCGCGCTACGGTGGTCCCCACCCCCACCCCGGGGTCTCTTACCCTTCCGAGCCGGGGAGGCGGAAGGAAGAGGGGCCTAGCGGCTCTGCTGGCGGGGTGGCGCCGGGCCTCACCACCGTGGCCGCCCAAGACCAGCGCACCCCGCGCAGCAGAGCGGGGCCGAGCCGTGCACCGAGGCATCTTTCGCAGGCCCGCAACTGAGCCCGGCCGCTTCCCCAGGCGGCGGCGGCCAGCCCCGAGCGCGGCGCCAGGGCCCTCGGCCCAGCGCGCCCACTGGCTGGGCCGTAGCGGGCGGGCGGTGGCTGTTCTCCCGCATCCCTGCTCCCCTTGGTTGCGCTCAACTCGCCAGGGCGCGAGAGTCCTCGACCGGGCTCCGGGCAGGTCCTCCGGGCCGCAGAGCGCGCACACGCTCTCCAGAGTTTTCTGCTCCTTTCCCGGGTCGCAGGCCGCAGCCTAGAGCCTGGGCCCTCCCGCACAGCCCCCAAGCTTCCCCAGCAGCCCAGCCGCCGGGGCCCTCGGGGCTCGGAGGGTCGAGGTCCCCGGAGAGTGCGCGCCCCAGGTTCAAGTCCCCATCGGCCGGCCGGACGCAGGCAGAGGAGGGCCAGCAACTTTCTGCGAAGTCCCAGCCCGCACCTCCTTCCCGCCTGCCGGGGTCGGCGTCGGCGCGCGGCTCGGCCCCGGAGTAGCCCCAAAGAACGCGCCCCGCAGCCCTGCCCATCCCTACCTCGGACCAGGATCCGGCGGCAGTAATCCGGATCTGCCGAGGAATTGGATTTACTTTTGCTGCAATCTTCCGTGGCGCCCGACGCCGAGAAGGCGCCCTGCGGCTCCTTGAGGAAGGCAGCCGGGAGGGTCCCCTCCGCGCCCTTGCCCTCCCGGCTCTCCTTGTGCGTGTTCTTGGAGACGCGGGCAGCCTCTGCGTCCGTGTGGCACCGAACGTCCATTTTGTCTGGTTTCCCGAACATGGGAGAAGCAAGAGCAACAAAAAAGGAAAAAAAGAGAAAGAAAAAAAAGAAGAAGAAGAGGCAGAGCAGGGGACAAAACCCCTACAATACAGCCCCTCCGCCCGGCCCGGAGACAGGCAAGAGGCAAGAATGAATGTCCCCGCAGGGTGGCTGAGGCGGCCGCGGGAGGGTCAGCGGCGACCGGCGAGTGGCGCGCTCGCGGAGAGGCAGCGGGTCTGGTCCGAGATCCCGGTGGAGCCGCGGCGAGGCCGCCTCGCCAGCACCGGCGTCCTCCTGAGCACGTCCAGTGTCCCCAGCCTGGAGATCAGGTCGCGAGCAGCGCAGCTCGGAAATGCCGAGGCTCCCGCCTGGCGCTGAGACGCCGAGTCGCAGTTGTCCGACACCCGGGGGGACGCACGCTCGCCGTTGCAATTGATTGCGGGTAATTTCGCGGCCCCCACGTTTCGGTCACCTCATGAATACACTAAATTGTTTGGATAATATATCAGATCGTAATGGATGGTTTCTGTCCTTGTCCCCAATCAAGTAGGGGTTTAGCGAGTGAATAAACGGAAATGATTGGTCTTGCTTTCAGGAAACACACAAGCAAAGACCCACACTTCCAGAAAAACTTTTGGCAAGATTCATCCTGAATGGTTAGCACCATTAGCAGGCGTTATTAACTTTCCCTTTGCCGTTGACCCTCCTGCTCACGTACTGGCTAGAGAGGGTTTCTCCACACTCCACAGATAGAGCTGAGCGAGGCGTGGAGGGGGGAGCCACACAAAACAAAACAACACAACAACAACAACAAAAAAAAACACCCTTACACACCCCGCAGCAGCAGAAAGCAGTTGCCTCTAGAGAGGGGGAAAAAAAAAGAAGAAGAAGAAGGGAGGGCGGAGAAAAAGTTTTCCCAAAAAGTATCTCCCCGCACTCTAAAAAGCCAGGCTTTCACCCCAAACAAGTCCTTCTCAACACACCTCGACGCTGACAGCCATCTTAAACCGCCACCTCTCGTCATTGAGTCCCCGGTGGGTCTTTCTGCCCGCACCTCCAGCAGCCCGGAGGCAGCCCATTCAAAGGGCAGCTTTGTACTCGGAGTCCAGCGGGACAGAGAGGGGGAGAGCGGGAGAGCGCGGAGAAAATCTCAACTGTGAGATCTGCTTCAAAAAAAAAAAAAAAAAGTTTTCCCCTAGCTATTTCATTGTCTCTGCTACAATATCTTTGAGAAAAGCAACAGCCAGTAATCCAATAAGAGCATTGATTAGGCTACAATGATTCAATTCAAGCGCATGGCCTTGTGCAAGGAGCATGCTCCAGCCCTTCTCGTCACCTTGCCGGGGCAGAAGCCCTCTCCACGCCGCTCTCCCCATTCATTCCTTTATGGGAAATGCAGAGCAAAAGGAGTGAAAGATGGCAATTATCTAATTGGACTATTAACAAACAGTCCTCTGAGTGCGGCGGTCTGGCGTGGCTCCTGGGCGGGGGAAGGGCCGAGCTCCCTGCCCTCATTCACAAAGAGTGCAAGGGCCGGGGAGGAAGGGGGTTTTTTAAAGGGAGTTGGCGCGGGGGACGCGGGCGGGGGGGGGGGG
>VMDR010004292.1:0-61731 GCA_007922815.1 Macrotus californicus | reverse complement strand
GTCAGTGGGGAGGGGGTGGGGGGAGAATGGGGGAAAAGGTACAGGGAATAGGAAGTATAATTGGTAGGTAAAGAATAGACACAGGGAGGTTGAGAATAGTATTGGATATATAGAAGCCAAAGAACTTACATGTTCGACCCATGGACATGAACTAAGGTGGGGGGGATGCTGGAAGGTGGGGGGCAGTGCAGGGCGGAGGGGGATAAAAGGGAGAAAAAAAATTGGGACAACTATAATAGCATAATCAATAAAATATACTGAAAAAATGTGAGCATATAAAACAAAAAACTTTATGTGTCTAATTTTATTCAAATTATAATGTGTAGGATCTGCTGGAATCCTTAAAGCAGTGTAAAACACTTGTTTTTATTTTTCTTTCCCACCTACATTATCTGTATTGATGCCTTTCCCTTGACTTCTCTTGACTGTGTTACTCTGCCTTCACGACTACTGCCTCACCAAGCGGGGACAACTGGAAGGTAACAGAAAGCTTTGAAAGTTCCTCAGTGATTCCTTAATTCTCTTGTTTGTAATAAGTATTTATAAGGAATTTGAGGAACATCTGAGATCAGAAAAATCTCAATTTTTACATGAGTTCTATTAAGCATTTTCTAATTATACATTTCATATATGCTCCCCCAAACTCCTACCCCAGGCTTAGCCTGAAATACAAACACCGGTAATTGCCTTTCATGTAAAGAAAGGAACTGACATGATACAACTTTTATGAAAAGTCACATCAAATTAAACTGGAAGAACCAACAGTCTGCTCAGCAAAACAGACCCTGCTACACCGCTTACTTTCCGTGTGTGGCGAACGTGTGGTGCAGCGTCTGCGGGCACTTTTTGTGCCGCCTCATGCAGACCAAAAGCAACAACTGCCATGTGGGAAGTGGCGGTGCAGGAGGTCAGTTTCACACAGTCCAAATGCAAATGCTCAAGGGCACCTGGTACCCCTTGGGGTGGAAAGCGATCTCTGTTGTGGGAAGTGGTTTGGACAGCTGCTCTCCTGTCTGCAGTGCGACACAGTTCCTGAGCCACCGGAGCTACCAGTGTGTGGAAGTTCTGAGTGAGACTGTTCTTGTTATAGGGAAAGGCTATGAAACAAGTATTTTCTTATGACATCCAGAAACACAGAAAATGACTCAGTTCAAAAAATGACAGTAACTAACAAAGGAAGTAGAAACACAACTCAATGTATTCTCTAATGGTTCTTTACTAATTCAATTGATGATGCAGAATTGGTCCCTTGAGCCATAAATGCCATGTTAAGAGTTACAGGATGTTAGTGCTGATATATAAATACAGCATATTTAATCCCTTTATTTTTCAGGTGAGGAAAATGAAAGTCTGGAAAAGTGAATTGTTCACCCAGATATATAATCAACAAGCAAGAAATAGCAAATTAATACCATGTTCTAGCTAGGTTTCTGTTCTCCACATTAATACAACCACTCACTGCGTAAAGACAGGGATATGTTCCTAGGCACTTCCGTCACTGTGAGGACATCACCGAGTGCATTCACGCAGACCCGGAGGGTAGCCACTGCTGTGATTGTAAGCCGTGCTTTCACACGACAGGCAGCGCAGCGGTGTTGCTTACACCAGCACCACCCCACACATGTAGTGCGCTGAGCGCCTACGCTGGGGTGGCTATGGTGTCGCTAGGTGATAGGAACTTTCCAGCTCCGTCACACTCCTAATGGGACCGCTGTTGTATACATGGTCCTTTGCTGAGCCAAACAGTTATGTGACACATGACTGTTACTTAAAGAAGGAATTTTACCATGACTATAATTGTTAAGAAAGGTCAGTTTAAGGAATAAACATCCACATGATAAGAGTATTGACTACAAATACTTCACTGAGGTCACCAACCAAGAAGAAATACACCCCAGAAGTACAATACATAAATTCACTCATTATTCTTTCATATTGACTGGATGACAACATTAACCTACGACAGATTACATACACACACACACACACTCGGATATTTATAGCATGGAGTAGGAATCGTTTTGCTTTAAAAATCTGTAACTTCAGACTGTCCAGCCTGCCCCTTTACAATCTGAGCTATCTGAACCACAAAATGGAACAAGATTGTAGTTTTAAACTATTTTTCTTTTCTTAAAGTCCCAAGCTTTCTCTAAAACAATGAGCTGTATAAGCGTTCTGTTTTTTCAAGAGCTGTGGCAAAGTCCCAAACAGCACTTCACAAGCACAATGAATCACACAAAAGAGCCTGTAGTTTGCTAACTGTCTGTGCCAGTCCCTGGCATTTTTATAGTGTATTTCAAGTCTGGTAACATTTTAAGTGCTTTATCTTTTAATTTTTTTCTCCCCATGTTATTCCCAGGATACAAAAGAATGAGTGGCAGAAGATTACTAATTGGAAAAAAAAAAAAGAAAAACAGTAATTAAAACGCAAGAGTGAAGACAGTATTTAAAGTATCAGAAAATTACCTGCTTTGTATGCTCTCCGTCATCGAAGTCTTCTGGAAACTTAGGTGAAGTGGCCTAAAAAAATATTATATTCAAATCAGCAAGTGCTTGGCAGACTGCCACAGTTGAAGCATTTATTCACTAGAGATAAGAAGAATCAAATACAGAAATGAAAATCTGCTAACCAGGGAAGACTGAGGTGTCCCTTTCTTGAAACCAATGCCCATTCTTCCAAGTACATACATAGTAGTTTTTTATTTTTATTTTTTAATTTTTTAAAAACATTTTATTTATTTATTTTTAGACAGAGAGGAAGGGAGGGAGAGAGGGAGAGAAACATCAATGTGTGGCTGCCTCTCAAGCGCCCCCTACTGGGGACCTGACCCCACAACTCAGGCATGTGTCCTGACTGGGATTCAAACCAGTGACCCTTTAGTTTCAGGTGGGCACTCAATCCACTGAGCCACACCAGCCAGGGCCATACATATTATTTTAATGCAAACTTTACCTAAACAACAGCTTAGGTGATAGAAAGCACCTTATCTGAGGACAAAGTATTTAAAAATCTAATGGTTTCAGAGAAAGGCAAACTAGATTTATTAAACACACAGATGAAAAAAGGCAAAAACACCACACCATCAACACAGAGTAAGAGAAGAACATTAACTGAAACCTCTACTTCCCCCAGAAGTTCTCACCTTTCTGATAAATAAGACCCTAATCATAACGTTAACTTGATAGTTCAGATATTCTTGAAATGAGGGAACGAACATGAACTTTGACTAAAGAAAGGCACTTCATCGAAGACCTAATTCTCTAAGACCATTTCGAGTCAAGGGAAGGGCACAGTAATCCCTCTATTTACTCCTCTGCTTTATGAACACAGCTGTCCACGCTACACTGGCAGTAAAATTCTTCCAGTTGTCCAAAAACACTGTTTCACTCTGCTCCGGAGGGAAGAGGAAAACGCTTAGTACCTCTTACTCATGAATATGTAAATCTAAATCACTCCCATTCAAACCTTACCTTCCACTTTCTTCTTAGTGCCTTTTCAAATGAGTACCCTTGACCTCACACGTCAACATTAGTCCCTTTTTAGTTTGGGCAACGACAGAGGCAAGAATCAATCCCAAGAACACAAACGGAAATTTCATTGGGGGAAAATTCAAGTGGCTGATATTTTTCCCACACCCCTTTTAATTTCGGGACATTAAAGTGGTTTTCTTTAGGCACCAGCCAGAACCTTTCATTTCTAGAACGAAATATCCATTATCCGTATACCCTACCCTCACTAATGTAACTATATTGATTTTATTTAAAAATTCTTGGATTCCTCCTTTGTTTTAAAATTAGAAGTAGCCCTGGCTGGTATGGCTCAGTGGTTGAGCGCTGGCCTGCAAAACAGGAGGTCGCTGGTTTGATTCTCAGTCAGGACACATGCCTGAGTTGCAGGCCAGTCCCCAGTTGGGGGTGTGAGATCAATGTTTCTCTCCCTCTCTTTCTCCCTTCCTTCCCCTCTCTAAAAATAAAAAAGTAAAATCTTTAAAAAAAATTAAATTAAAAATACATCTCTCAAGAGTTTTTAAAAACATAACTATAACCTAGCAATTTCTCCAGGTAGGATTTCTAAAAATAAACAAAACTGAGGAGTTTCTCATTATTGGAGGTATATAAGAGGTAGATTTCCATTTATTAGAAATACAGAAAATTATAGTAGGATCGCTTCTTCTGTATTATAAATACCAGAAAAATACTCTACATTGAATTCTGATTTTCATGCCAAGATTCAGGTTACTGGAAACTGATGCGCTAAAGCATCTGATACATACATCTCTGAGTTGGTTGAGAACAAAGATCCTTTCTGAGGCCGTGACCATGGGGTGATAGGACATCTCAAAGAAGATGATTCCCAGGCTGAAGAGATCCACTTTCTGGGGAGGAAAACGAACTGTATTTAGAGAGCCTTAATATGAAGTGTTATTTACCAGGGAATTATCTCATGAGCACTGTTAATTGGAATTAAAGTCTGTATAAGTGAAAAACAAGCTGATTAGATAGAAAAAATTTATTTGTTCTAAAGAAGCATAGGTGTAAAATATAGAAGAGATGAAATATTTGGCATGACTTCTCAACATTTTCCTTGAAAATTAACTGTAACAGATGTAGGTAACCACTGCTCAACCACAGAGAATAATTACTAAAGAGCAAGGACAATCAAGATTTGTCGTAAGAATTTGCTTTGCATTTCTACTAGTCTCAAAAGGGAAACACAGACCAAAATCTGTAGTTAACAGCCAAGATCAACTATTCATTGCAAAGCCGTACCAACGAGGTGGAGGAACGGCACAACATAAGACCATGTGACAAACCCTAACAAAATATCGAAGTGCAAGTAAAAAGGAGAAAGGTCAAGTCAGGGCCAAGTGTCAGACTGGGAGCTGCCAGGGGGCAGATGACACTCCACAACCTGGGCGGGGGCGGGGGGACCCATGGCAACAGCACCCAGGCACAGAACCCACTTTCCAGAAGCACTCCTGAATGAATGTGGATTCAAGGATTAGCAGGAGAGCCTCTCTAGTTATAACCGGTGACTTCTGAAGTCTTAAAAAAAACATTTACTGTGGCATCTCCTACACCTGTTGGCTGTAGAAAATGTGGAACATACGAAAAAGCACCACAAATCAAATAGCAAGCACTAACAACTGACGACTCAAGGAGAGTCACCAGTGATGTCTAAGATATGCCCATGTTGTGTTTTTGAAAATGGACACACTACGAAACTAGAACCATGATGGTCTGTGTAACTTTTATTCTCTTAATAGAGTGAGAATATTCTGAAATATTGTCATTTTTTCTAAAACAAGCTTCTAAAATATGACTGTAATGTCATACAGTGTTCAATTATAGGGAAGTCCCATAATTTAAGCAGTGCCCTGTTTTTAAACACTTTTGTCATTTCTCAGTTATAAATAATACTAGGGAGAGTGCCTTTTACAGTAATCTTTTCGAACCATCCCCAGCTGTTTCCTTTGGGTACATTTCAAAAGGTGGAATTGCTGGGCCAAAGAGTGGGGGCCTTTTGAGGATTTCCTCACGCCATTCCACACTCTACTCAGAAAGATGACACTGAAGGTCCTTCCCACGCCCAGTGTGTGCACGTGCATCTCCGCACATCCTCATTCCCAACGCGTATCTGAGGTCTGTCTCAGCTCAGCGCTCCCTGCAAAACCCAGGCTTGTTTCCACTAAACCTAAAAATGCTTTGATGTGAACTGCCTGCCTAACATATTTTTAAAATTTAGCTCTGCACTCTTGCCCTCAGTGATCTTATCCAGTCTCATGGTTTTGCATCTCATCTGTGTGCTGATGACTCTCAAATTCTGTACCTGACCCTGACCTTTCTCAGTCTTGAGCCTTGAGTCTCTCACAACCTACTGGACATCTCCAGCTGACTTTCTCACGAGGCATTCCAAACTTACCGTAGCAAGTCTCACACGGAATTTTCCTGCCGTTGCTTCCTCCCCTCCCCCATCTTTTCTCGGGTTTCCTCATCTCATTCACCTTCCCTTCCCTCAGCCGCTCAGAAGCCTGAGCATCTGAGCAGTGTCCTGTTTTCTTTCCTTCCCTTTCCTCACCCAAATACACTGCATGAGGAAAACCTGTCAATTCCCCCAAATGCATCTCTTACCTGCATGCTTCTCCCCATGTCACTTGCTACCACTCTGCTTCCAGCTACCAGCTGCTCCACCTGGCCTTCTCCAATGCCTCCAGCAGCAGCTAGAGCGACCTCTTCCTCAAGGTCCTTCAGCGTCTCCCTGTGCACACTCCTCATCATGGCTAAGGTAGCCCTGCGCTACCCAACCCCTGCCTTCCTTTCCCGCTTCACCTCATAGACACTGTAGACACACATCTTTTTGACAGCCTTAAATGTGCCAAGCTAGCATCAGGCGTCCTCTCCTCACACTTGCTACTTCTGCTTCACTCCTTTTTTCTCCCAGACATGCTCCAGACTCCAACTTTATATGGCTTTTCCCTTCTCTTCTATCCTAAAAGTCATTGTCTTAGAAAAGCTTTCTCTGCTCTAATCTAAAGATGATGTCCCTATTGTTCTCTGGTCACTGGACTCCTTTTCTTATTAGCTCTCACTGGATAAGCTCCTTGAGGGCTGGAAGAAGATATTTGTCCTATTACTTGACTGCCTTACTCCTTGCGTTCCTGGGGCCTGGCTGAAACTGGGTCAGTTCAAGTCTTCTTGGAATGGATGAAGGGACTGGAACTCTCTGCAGCACTGTGCCAGCTTCAGTCACTGTCCTTGGGCAACACATGTCCTGTTCAGTGTAGTCACTCAATGTACACATGGATATGTATCAAGTGAATAAATGTTCCTGACTATTTTGGCTGGGAACTAAACCCCAAATGCCGTGACCTTGATGTTCTTACTATTATCTCACTCTTGAGACCTTTTCTTCTCCCCCCCAGAGCTTCCCCTTTACCTGGTTATATGCAGATTTGGTGCTTCCTTGGACCTCTGGGCTTACATACAGAGCAGTGCCAACCATCCCAGTCAAATGACCTGCGTGGAAGAAGGTGAGGGAAGGCTTTGCAAAGACAGGACTCAGGGATAAGGCCAATTTTTATTAAAAAGAAAGAAAAGTTTTCTTAAGACTGAGGCATGATCTGTTAATTGTTCACACTATTCACAGGAAGCAGCAGTGTGCACTTCACAAACTAATTAACACTAAATCACAAATGGCCATGCCCTCTGCGGAGGGGAGGCAGTGCCAGACAGAAGACACACTGGCCCAGGTCGTGAGGCAGCCTCACGTTACCATGTGGGGTCGACGTGTAACTGTCTACCCCCGGGAGCCAGTCAATGTAACTGAAGCTCTAATTTCTTGGCTTTCTGAAGAAAAACTGATGTAATGAAAAGGAAAAAATAATTAAAGCACTTTCATAATTTTGTTAATTTAATGAATAATTATAATTTGCTTTAGGATAAAATCTTTACAAATGAAAAACAGGTTTCAGATTAAGAAATTTTATGTTGTATTGTATACTTAAAATTTTCCTAAGAGGGTAGATCTTATGTTAAGTGTTCTTATTACAAACTAAATAAAGAAGTAAATAATAACAAAATAATAATACATAAAAGGGCAGGCAAAAACTTTTGGAGGTGAGGGATGTTTATAACATAGATTATGGAGATAGTTTCATGGGTGTGTATGTATCTCCAAAGTCCTCAGGCTGCATACACCATATATGCACAACTTTTTAGATGTAAAAAAATAAGAGAAAAAAAAATTTGTGGTCTGTTTTTTAATAGACAAATTAAACATACTGACTTACCTGAAGGGTCTGATTTAATTAAATGATCTCCTGATGCATCATCTTGTTTGCCATCAGCCTAAAAATAAAAGTAAGCCAAATATCACATTAAAATGTTGTATTATTCTATAGGAATGGCCTATCCATTTCTAAATGAAGACTGAATGAAGAATATCACACAGAAACCAGAATAATTATAATGCTGCTTTTTTTTGAGCTTTAAATTTTTTTGTTTAGTAGGTCCACTAATACAGAGCTTACCAAAAACCCATTAAGATCAAGAAGGGCAATTCACTATAGAACTCTTTCTTTGTGGCAGAAAGCCCTGGAAGCTTATAGAAGCAAATGCCAAAACAACCTATTTACTAGGAAGAGTAATAATATATTAACAACCACCACTGCTTCACTTTCTAACTTTCCCATTTACCTGGGTCAATTTTTATCCTTTTTTTCCTTGAGGCTGGTTTCCAAATCTACTCCATTATCACTGCTAACTAACATCTCTTAAGTAGCCTCACCTTCTTCCACGGTACCTGCCACAATGCCGACTCATATATTACCCTCAATCACTCTTTTGCTGACATCACTCCGTAGGTTGCTATTACAAGCACCGTCACCAATACTAGTAGCTTTAACATTCTCAGTGCCAGGCACTGTCCAGGTGCTGGACCTGTGTCCTTATTTCATCCTGCTGACAGCTGTCTGAAGTAGGTACTAGTATGGGGCACCTTTTACGAGTTACTGAGAAGTTTAACTTGCTCAACGTCACACCACAAAGAAATGGCAGAGACAGGATTCTAGCCCAGGTCGGTGGGTCTCCAGCACTGTGCTCTTGTGTACCTCACTATATAAGCTTCCCAGAAAGCAAGCTAAATTCTGTAGTTTGGGGACCAAGATCCCCATGAGTTAGCCCTTCCTGGGTCTTAGCACTCTTCAGAATGCTCTGTTCTGGTCAGGTGCATGTTCTTACCCTCTTTCATACCCTTCCTCTCTGCTCCTTCCAACCTCTCCTGCTAATTTAGCTACTATTCACCATTTATCCAAATGGATTATTTACCATTAACCCAAATCCCATTTTATTTTCTCTGACCACTCTTAGAATTCACGGCATTTACCACAGACTTTAGCACTTAGTAACTGGGGCTTCCCATGCCAAGTAAAACTCTTCTCTGGCTCACAGGTCTGCCACCTACAAGACTCCCAACCTTCTAGCATCCTCTCTCACTGCTCTCCTATACCTCATCATTTCCACCAACCAGACGACATGCTGGCCTTCAAACAATCACGCCTGCTCAGTCCAGGGCCTCTGCTGATGCTGTTTTTGCTGGAATGCCCTATCCTGGTGTCACCACGCTCTGTATGCAAGGTTGGCCTGCTGGACTCCCACCCATGCTTTAAGGCATGTTTGAAACGCTGTTTTTTTTTTTTAATACAGAATCAAGCCTTTCTTGATTCTCATAGCCATATGTAAATTTTCTTGTCTTTTACTCATACCACTATTTTGCTCATTTCACATTATTTTAGCTTTATATATTAAACAACTGCTCTACAATGCTGTGAAGAAGAAACACCTGTGGGTTCTATGTTGTCTAGGAGTGGTGTTTTGTTTTTTGAGCCTTATTTTATTAAACTAAGCCCCTCAAGTGCAAAGCTTTTAGCCCAGTGCCTGTGTGACAGACTAAAACACAAATTATTTCATAAAGTACTATATGCCTTTCACCTAAATATCAACATGATTATGTCCTGAATTATGTCCCTCAAGTGGAAAGCACTCACTAAAATGTCTTCTCAATTTCGAAGCGTAAAAAGATCATGTGCGGCTCACTCCTTTCGACCTGTCTCATTTCCTGGGGATTACACAGCAGAGTTCAGTGAACTCATTATTGTCCTGTCTTCTAACACTTTCATGATCACCGAGGCATGTAGGCCCATTTTCAGGCACAGTCTAATTAAAAAAATACTCACAGCAAAGGGCAGATGGTCTGTCGCCAAACCAAAATCACCTATTTTTACATGGTCATCGGAATCCAAAAAAATGTTGACTGGTTTCAAATCCCGGTGAATCATTCCCTGACAAGAGACAGCAAAGAAACCAAGTTATACCTGCTTCCTAATTTGAAAGGCCAACCCAGGGACAAAGCTGGATGCATCTTCTCCCACAGACCACACTGGTCCACACCGTTCATCTTCTGTAGCGTCTCTCCACTGTCCTGTCAATGACCTTGCCATGATCTCCCAGTCTACCTGCAAGGCCCTCTCCACCAGACTCACAATTTTCTTTCTCTCTGCTGCATCACAAAACCCCTGCTCTGGTCAGGGAGACAGATGCACACTAGTTTCATTCCTTCTTCTATTCCTTTCTTCACACTCATTCCCCTGCTAGAAAATTTTGGCTTTTCTCCACCCACTTGAATTGTTCCAACATTTACAAGTGCAAGTCGCTCACGAAGCCTTCCACAGTAACTCTAACATTCAGCTCCGTGTCCCCAGCACACAAGGAAGGGGGGGCTCGATGATTATTTGTTACGTGAACATGCTATGCTTTCTCCCCTTCCTAATGACGGTCTCACAAAGATTATCGTTTCAGGTACTACAACGTAAGAGATAATCAAAACACACTGTGAGATCTCTTTTACCTTTACTCCAAGGTAACTTCTGGCTCCCTCAAAATACAAGAAGTCCTTCTCAAGTGTGGGACTTGTCATACACCCACGCCTCTCTGTATTTCTGGGTGTAGCACAGTATTACATTCCCAACAAATGATTAGCAGGCACTGAGCAGATTAGAGCAGGAGAAGAGAGCACACGGCACAGTTGTAGGACCCCAGGATGATATTACAGCAACAGAGTTCTAGGGCTTTCATTAGAACTCATTTTTATTTCCAGTCTTCAAACTCTGCTTCTACCAAATCCTTTATAAAGTAAACATGTGTAAATTATAATCCTGGCTTTTTAGTATAAATATGTTGAGGTTAAAGAAAATTGAGGCAAAGGAAAAAACGTATTTACACTAATATGCAACGGACAATTCCATTTTTAAAAAAGTAAGCTGTGTTTCACCCTGAAGTTGGACCATTAGCATTCACATTGGGACGGCAATTTCTAGCTCTAAAATGACATTTTATACCTGTGGCAAACCGTCTCACTCAAAAAGTCTCATCTCTATCTGCATAACCATATCCTTGCTCAACAGGTCTCGTTTCTATCCCTACTAGGTGACTTTCTGGTCTCTCCACGCTCCCAGAAGGCTGGCACAGAGTCAGGGTCAAATGACTGGCACGTGTCAGTCACACCCTCACTTCCTTCTGATCCACTTAGCCACCACCCTCCCACTGCACACACGTTCACGTGTTTGCTGCTAACTCAGAGGGTGGCAAACTTTTTCTCTAAAGGGCTAGAAATTGAGTGTTTCAGACTTCGTGGGCCCTGGAATCTCTGACACAAACCCTCAATGTCGCAGCTGAGGCACAAAAACAGCCAGGAACAGTGTGAGCAAATGAGCATGGCCCTGTTTTAATAGCACTTCCTGATGGACACTGAAATTTGAATTTCGTAGAATTTTCATGTGTCATGAAATCTTCTTCTTTTGATTTTTTTCTAACCACTTAAAAATGTAAAAGTCACTCTAGGCTCACAGGCCAGGCCGCACAAAAGGTGGGTTGGACTTGACCTGTGGGCCAGTTTGCTGACCCTTATTCTAACCTTTAATATTTTCTTGTAACTTCAATACTTTGTACTATTTTCTTGTCTTTTGACACACTGTTCTAGTTCCTATAAAAATATATTACTTCTATATACCCATAATTTTCCCTCTGTTTTTCTCCAATCTTACATTACTTTTTTATTCGGTCCTAAATTTTATATAAAGATAAGTTTAAAGAAACGTTGTAAAGTTTACTTTCTCATGGATGTAAGCCAATCCATCCAGAATCTCTCGAAAAAGCCTCCAGAGTCGGACGGTGTCCTGGCACAGCCCCCGGTCAATGGTGTCACGTAAAGTGCTCTTCTCGCAGTACTCCATCTGCGGACGGGACAGACCGGCAGGGTTTCGTTATACTGAGCTTCCACTAAGGGCCACGACTGCAGTTAATGTAATCCTTTACTTTAAATCATGTACCATAGATTTCAAATCGCTATGGAAAAGGCTTTTTTTTTTTTTAATTGAAAAAAGAAACCAAGAGTATTTAAAAAATTGGGAAGGAAGTATGCATAATCTTAGCATCCTAACATAACCAAATTTTCATATTACTGTTCATTTAAAAAATAATGTACTACTTGTTTAAAAATCTGTCACAAATAATATAAAAAAATGAGAAGAGTAATTTTATTTGTTGTACAAGATTGTTTCTAAACCCAAATTTTCAAGAAGGACTAATTACTTCTGACCAGTGTGGCTCAATGGGTTGGGCACCGCCTGCAAACTGAAAGGTCACTGGTTCGATTCCCAGTCAGGGCACATACCTGGGCTGGGGATATGTGAGAGACAACTGATCAATGTTTTAAAATATACATCTTTTTTCAAAAAAGACTTTTATTTATTTTTAGAGAGAGGGGAAGGGAGGGAGAAAAAGTAGGAGAGAAACATCTCTTGGTTCCCATGCCTCCAACTGGGGACCTGGCTCGCAACTCAGGCACGTGCCCTGACTAGGAATTGAACTGGAGACCTTTCAGTTCACGGGATGGCACCCAATCCACTGAGCCATACCAAGCAGGGCAATAAATAAAATCTTAAAAAAAAAAAAAAGAAGGGCTAATTAACCTAATGATGTCATTAGCCTTTCTCATTTGTATAGTAAATTAATGACAGTGACCTACAAGTCCAGAATAAAATATTATAAATACAGAAGTATTCCAGAAAGGGCTCTATCTTACCCCTTAAGTGTATGGATGTATCAGAAAACAATGAAGTATCATTTAAATCTTAAATCAACATGTAGCATTTGATTTAAGAAAGTAGACTATGTTTCAAACCAGGGCCAGAGTGGAGATTTCTCATGAGGGAGGATTTTTATTTTTTTTAAAGAAAGGAACATATTTAAAAAAAATTAAAATATGTTTATTGATTTCTGGGAGAGGAGAAGGAAAAGAGACTCGATGCTTCCTATGTATGCCCCAAACCGGGTTGGAACCTGCAACTTAGGTATGTGCCCTGCCCAGGAATCGAACCCCCAACCTTTTGGTATATGGGATGATGCTCCAACCAATTGAGCCACACCAACAAGGGCAGAGGAGCATCTCATTTTAAATAAGAGGAATATCCTCTCAATATCAGAATAACTGTCTACAAATTCTGACTCACCCTCAAGCCTCATGAGGGCTCTGACTCCAATGCCATGATCCTACCACACCTCAGATGTACCTCTTCCATGTACGTCTGTCTCCTAATTATTTACAGAGTAACGGCAGCATATGACGGATACTGAATAGTTAATGGTTTGGGAGAGAAATGCTTTATCATGTGTGTGAGTAGCATCTCAAAGATGTTTCTGTTAGGGAATACCAAAAACCAGCTCTAATCCCAGGAAAGCAACCATCTAACTAGTTTTGAAACACTATACTTGTCCGAAGACTATCAAACTTATCTTCCACACAGTACTGTATCTCACATTAGAAGAACTGCCTACTTACGGATATGACTTAAAATACTAATAATGAGCCACATTCCTGCTCACTTGGGGTAGAGGCAAGTTTTCCTCTTTGGTTTGTAGCTGTCCCTCTGCTGGCAGAGCTCATCACTGTCCAGGATGCCGCCCCTCAGGTGTGGGAGCCCACCAAAGCCAATAGGCTTCTCTTTAGTAATGCTTCACTGCAACTGATCTGCCTGTGGCTCGTCCCCCAGAAGTTCCAGGACAAGCCAGTTTGCCTAAAGCCATGGTAGTGGTTCTTCTGCACACACAAGGATGTTTGTGACTCATACCTTACTTGTCCAGGTCCAACTTGTTAGACAAAGTGGATTTCTTAAATGCAGTCTAGTATTTACGGAACTTAGATGTAGTTTAATTACTTCACATACATTATTTCATTTAAGCTCCACAAGTCACTTGAATAGTTATTATTTAATTTATAGAAAGGGAACCTGAGGTGCAGAATGCTGAAGAACCTTGCTTGAGCTCACACAACTGTGGCTGGCAGATCCATGATGTGAACTCATACAGCCTGAGTCTGGAGCCAGTAAGCACCACCCTATGCTGTCCCCGCTATGGTACAGGAAAGCAGGAGTGTGAGGCTGAGGAAAGGGCCTCCATGCTGCAATCCTCTCTGGCCAATTCATCTTTGGTAGTGCCACTGAGTCCTGTTCTGCCCCTTGTCGTGCTTTAATCTCTGAAATGCGTCCACCAGCACCTACTGGTCACACCGCTGCACACCAGGGGCCCACCTGGATGTAGAGGTAGTGCACAGCTTCAGTGGCAGCCAAGGGCTCACTTTCACGGCATCTGCTCTTTCCATTACAGTCTTCATCCTAAACCAAGAAGAGCAGACAAGAACTCAACATGGGGGCTAAAATTAAACAAGGTCATCATCATCACAAGTCATCTGTACCTGCCCCCACCAAACACCTGGCCATCCTGTGGCCTTAGAGGGAAGATCAGTGGGCAGAACACAGCCACTGTCCTTGAAGCATTCAAAAGGCAGTTTTGCTATCATCTGAATCCACTGTACAGAACTGATAGGGAAAGCAGAAAACAGGTAGGCGTTAAAGGTGTGCAACCTACAGAAAGACTCCATGTCAATTCCTTCGTACCATTAATATCTTTCTATTGAAAGCAGAATGTGTCCAGGCTAACATTGTACGGCTTCAGTTTTACTGGAACACCTTCCCTTGGAAACAGAAGACAAGAAATTCATCTTTGGCTAAAACGATTTAAATGGATCACGTGACCAAAGGCCCTCTGGGCTACACTCCAGCAGACAAGCACTGCCACTGACGGCCACTGAGCCTCTCGACTCCAGCCACACGGCCAATCTGTTTGTCCTCTTCAGCTAATCTTCTAGCTCATGCCCCTCTTTTAAAAAAATCATTTTTTTTTCTCACAGGTGTATTTAAATACTGCTCCCCTGCCCCAGGTATAGAAGAAGCATTAAGCAGCACTGAACATTTCTAATGTACACTTTTTTTGTAAGTGTGTGGATACATTTTTCAATGTTTTTTCCCCTCTCGGAGGAAAACAACTCTGCTCTGGAAACAACCACATCCTGCTCTCGAATCACTTACATACTCTAGGGATTATCTGTGGAGGATGTTAATCTCCTGGAGGCTTCTCTCCATTAATGAGAAGGCCCCTGGGATAGTGCCTCTGGTGGAGCAAAACCAGGGTTGTCAATTCGGTACCCTCATAATAATCAAATGTATAACTAATGCTAAAATCAAAGAAGGTCTGCTCTAGCAGTTTAGAGTATTTATACATTATTCCTGGTTACATTTAGAGTTTATAAATTTAAATCAAGAGGGTGATTTTTTAAAATCAGTATTTTTAAATCATTTCTTATTTTCAGTTACAGTTGACATACATTATGATGTTAGTTTCAGGTGTGCACCCCACTGATTACACATTACATAACTTAATAAGCGATTATCCGGATAAATCTCACACCCCTCTGACATCATACTTCAGTAGTATTTTTATTTCATACTTTATTCAAGTCCCAAATCATATTCCTCCCTCTACTGAGTTCTTTTATTACCTCTTTATCCCTCATTTGATATCTAAATTATGCCATCTGGCTTGTTTTTAATTTAACTTAATTTTTTTAAGGGTGATTTTAATAGAAAGGGAAGTACTTATAAAAAACATTGGCTAATGCATTAAAACCTCCTTCAAATCACTTTAACTGCTTATCTAACAGAATCTACGTGTAGACTTTTTTTAATCTACTATGAATGTCCCTTATAATTATTAATGACTATATTTTATTTCTGACAATAAACATTGCATTCAACCCCCAGATGCAGAATGCTTCTCTGCATCAACAACTGACGGCCCTACATCCGGGACTCCGTGCACCAGCATAAAGGGGCTTCGCTGGCCTGGGCAGAGGGAAAAACAGAACTGAGTGGAGTTCAAGGACTCGAGTAGTGTTTTTCAAACTTTTAGGACCATGATTCACATATGACCATGATATAAATATATTTTATATCACACTAAGTACACATACTCAAGAGGGAAAAGTTCCACAGAATTTACCCTTAGTGTGATAAATTTTAGTATTCTGTACTCCTCTCTAAAACATTAAGACTAAAATAAAGCTGTTGTGACCCTCGAAACTCATTTCATAACCTGTTACAGGATCATGGCTCAGTGGAAACATTGTTCTAGGAGATGGATTATGAAAATAAGGAATCAAGATTAACTGATGTGCGAGACCTACTTAACTCCATAATTAGGCTGTTTACTCAATTTACATTCAATCCTCATCCCCAACCACATAAAATTTCCCAAAGTCCTCAAGGAAAAAGTTTTTATTTTTTAAAGACACAGGGTATCAATTCATTTCTCTTTTCTAAAAGCAGGCATGTTTCCCCCTGGCCAGTGTGGCTTAGCTGGTTGGGTGTTGTCCTGCAAACTGAAAGGTTGCCAGGCCGATGCCCAGTCAGGGCACACAGCTGGGTTGCAGGTTCTGTCCCCAGTTAGGGCACGTTCAAGAGGCAACCAATCGATGCTTCTCTCTCATATCAATATTTTTCTCCCTCCTTTCCTCTCTCTCTCCAGAATCAATAAAAAAAAATAAAGAAAAAAAAAATAAATAAAAAGCATTTTTTTTATTTTTAAGGATTTTATTAATTTATTTTTAAGGAGAAGGGAAGAGAGGGAGAAGGAGAGGGAGAGAATGTGAAAGAGAAACATCAGTTGGCTGCCTCTGGCACATGCCTCGGGGACCAAATAAACTACAGCCCAGGCAGGTGCCCCAAGTGGGAATCCAACTGGTGGTTTCTCACTTTGGGGTATGATGCCCAACCAATTGAGCCACACTGGTCAGGGCAAGTAGGCATGCTTTATTAGACAGATAAATTAGGTCCTATAAATAAACATGTGAATAGCACATATTTTAAATAATATTTTTCAATGAAAACTTTCTATATTTACATATCAGGTTAAGGCTTTAATATTTTACCTGCAGTTTATAACATCAAACATTACTTTTCTTACCTACCTGCCCCATGATTAATAAAATGTGGTGTAATTTCTATTTATACATTTACCTGATTCTGGCTTTTACTGTTCTCATCTTCATTGTCAAAGATGATATCACTTTCAGAATCTGAAGCGGGTCTTAAAAAGAGAAGCAGAAAAATACAAAATAAACCAAAGTTCCTTTTATAATTTGAAAATCGACACTTGCTAATGACTAGAAAGCACAGAGGCTAGAGACCCCCACCAGGACCCTGCAGGCACAAACCTGCCCACGAGGCCGCAGATCTGTATTTTCCCAGCACAGGAGATCCAGAACTCTTGATTCAAAGAAAAATTGGCCTGAATAATTTTTCTGAAAAAATTTAATAGCTAAGAGTTATGACAAACTGTATCCAAGTGGATACAATGAAATAAAGTCATGGAATTAAGTGATTGGGGTGGACTCTGAGATGAGAGAACTACAGTTTAAGATAGTACTTAAGGGTCTGGCAACCTTTCCTGGAGCTGTGGTTGGCTCTGTTAACCAGACTCCAAACTAGTTCTTCGTATTCCAGAGCTGGAAGCCCTTATCTACAAAAACGACCTTTGAAAAGTTCTATTAAATGTATTAAGATGAGGTATTGGAAGAAATTTCTATTTTTCCTTTCTCTGGGGCTTGGATTTTGGAAATACAGCAATGGGGGGAAAACTCTTTGGTTTGCATTTGGTTACTCTATAAAAGTGGGTTTCATATTTTGTTTTTTAATATGGTACACTGGACTGGATTTCTAACTGAATCCCCTTTTCCCCGGGGTGGGCTGGGGTGGGGGGGAGAGATTAAATTGAGGGCGCGCTCCAGGCAGCAGCTGGGAGCGCTGTGCTCTTACAGGAACGACTGCGAGAAGACACCGCCATGCTCATCCTCGTCGTCGTCATCCTCGTCGCTGCTGGAGCCCTGGCCTGCGGCGGGGAAGCGGGCGCTGGCTGAGCGCTCGCCCGATGTGCTCCACTCCACTGAGCTGGTGAGGATGGGCGGTGGAGCTGCGGCCTCCACGCTGTTGGTGGCGTCCATGTCACTGTCGCCCACCGGCAGCCGGGGCATAGCTCGGCCATTCCCGGCCTGGGGTCCCGCGTCGTAGGGCGAAGTGCCTGGGCCCGCGGGTCGCTCGTGTCTCTCAATCCAGGCGTTGTAGTAGCGCACGATGTTCTCATGATGTAGGCGCGACAGCAGGGTCACCTCGCCCTTGATCCTGCGGAAGTGCTTGCTAGCCGGGTTGATGGGGATGCGTTTCACCGCGTAGCAGCAGCCGTCCAGCTTGTTCTGCACCTGCAGTGTGGAAGGGGAGGGGACCTGGTACTGCCAGTCGCTCAGAACCTTCTGCAGAGCAGACTGGCATCCGCAGCGTCACCAAGGAGAACCCGGAGTTCTCAGTGAAAACCAACGGATGCAGTGTGGGTCTCTTAAGCTGAAAAAAGTCTTGACTGCCAAAAAGTTAGAAAATATCTCACCCCAAACTAGATGTATTTAACTTGCTAAAAGCCACTGGGGAAAACAATCTCCATTTTAACCATTAATTTTATTGACAATTACATCCCTGGGTTTCCAGTATCACAAGTGCTATCCAAATTTCTAAGTAAACCTTGTTTTAAAAATAATTATTTTCCGAAGTCAGTGTAAGGTTTCATTAGAGTTTAGTTTCTCTAATTTTTTTTACACTTAAAGTCACTAAACACAAACTAAACTCCAACAGAAATTCCAACAGACCTAAATGAAAATTCTAATTCTCAAGTTACAAAGCTGTATGAACTTACACTGAATTTCCTTGAGACTTGATTTTCTCACCTATAAAATGACGTCTACACCACTTTCCTCAACCTCAATGGCGGACTATACAGATTAAAGGAGCCGAGGGAACAACGCGCCTGCACCAAGGCTGCACAGAGAAAGGTGCTCAGGGAGTAACAGCAGTTGGTACAACAGTGACACCTTTGTGCCGGCCACTCTCTTACAGACTGAAGATGTGCCACTGATATGGACTGAAACCAGAACAGTATCATTAGGGACACAATCAAATACAAATATAAGAAAAATACAAGTAAAAAAAAAAAGTACCTTTTATAAAATTCTACTCACTAGAATATTCTAGACCTAACCCTGCAGGTCAACGGAGGTAATGAAAAGCAACGATTTGGCCAT
Source organism: Macrotus californicus (assembly GCA_007922815.1). Classification (NCBI taxonomy): domain Eukaryota; kingdom Metazoa; phylum Chordata; class Mammalia; order Chiroptera; family Phyllostomidae; genus Macrotus; species Macrotus californicus. Next base: position 42,656 of record VMDR010004292.1, on the reverse strand, counting down.
GGGCAGAGGGAGAACCTAGCTGGTTACAAAAGACAAGGGAGCGCATCACTCTTGTGTTTGGCTCCTCAGTGCCCATGAGACGACTGAACTACTTCTAGGAGTGAGAAAGAAACACTGGAAAGCTGAGTTTCAGATGAACTCTTTTTTTGTGGAAACAGTTGCAGGAACACACGCTTTCCAGTAAAACAGACATGCTGCTTTCATCCCTTAGTGGATATAAGTTACCTTGAGCAAGTTACCTAACTATTCTGAGCCTCAGTTCCCTTACCTGGAAAATGGAAATAATATCTACTCATAAGAATGTCACGAGATTAAAAGATGCTTGTAAGCCACCTGGCGCACAACCTGAAAGAAGGGAAGTGCTCCAGAAAACCAGAGCCTTCTGTTCTCTTCCCGTCACAGTAACAGAGCAGAGGACAGTGGCAGGTCTCAGCATTGTCTTTCAACCTCCTGCCTCAGTACACATCATATATTATGAATCAATGACTGGGGTATGGAGCTTGCTATAAGGAAACTCCTAGGAATTCACTTATTTAAATGGAAAGTGCATAAACAGTAATGGGTCTAAATGCCGATGAAATGCCAGACCACTGAGTGGACTGCCCTGCCCTAACCTAGAAACAGAAATGGAGCATGAGGGCTATGGGGTTCTCATAGGGAGAAACTGCAGGAAAAAATTAGGGGCTTAAATTACTACGATGTTTTTGTTATGTGAGCTTACAAATAATTTTTAAGTACTTACAAGGAATGAAGTTTCATGTTTTGCATTCAAGAATTTAAATACAAAGAAGTTAAAGGACTTCACCAAAATTACAGTTTGAGCTAGAAGGATAATACATACTTTAATCATTCACTTCTCTTGAAGATAACTATGATTACCTGATCAGAATATCTGTCCACAGTGTATCTATTTAATTACCTAAATGGAACGTCTACAAGTTCAAGAAGAAAGTTGAAAATTTCCCATACTACAACATCCTTTTGGAAAATTTGCTTAAGATGGTTTTTCTGTCCCTGATCACCACAGAAAAAACTAATCCAATTCTTTTTTTGGTGTAAAAGGCCTTCCACAGTAATATTAGTAATGCTTCCTTATAACACTTGCAGAATCCTAAATAAACATAAGCCCTGCTGATGGTGGACTACTTCCTTATGTCTAAATGACATATATCTAAATAGATTTAATAATATGATATTAATCTGGGTCTCCTAAATTTGAGCAAAATACTTAAGTTATATAAAAAGAGCTGAAATCACTTTATCAAGGGGTAGATAATAATAAAAGTCACCCAAATAGACTGGACTGAAGAAGGCATACCTTCGTAACGTGTCATTAATTTCTCCCTCAATAAGAGCTGGAAAATAAAAACTAACAAGATCATGTGGGGCCATTTCCCAGTTGGAATTCTATCTTAGCTCTAACCTTGCATCCCTTTTATCTATAGCAAGTCTGAGAGGAAATGGGAGAAAAAGAGAAAAATTTTCCTTCTGAACGAGGGCACACAAAAATGTTCTTCACGTGAAGGCCCTGACTCCACTTGGGCTGCCACAATATGTGGTTTTCACGTTAACACACCACATTGACCTCGGGAAGTAGAGTGATGTGTTCTTAATGCGTCTAGTGTAACTTCACAAAACCCTTTAATTCCACGAAAGGGAAGATGACCCGAGTTTCAAATGGTCAAATTCACCTCCCTCCCCACTCTCAAAACAGAAGTCAAGTCCACACGTCTGCAGAAACGAAAGGCAGCGGAGCTCTAAAGGGACTGGGGACAACTCTGTATCACACCTTGATGACTGCTCCAAAAGCCCCTTTGCCAAGAAGCTGTAGTTCTTCAAACTCAATGAAATAGCGGGAAAACTGTCTCTGTGTCTCACTGAAGAAGGCAGCACTGGGCAGCTGGTTGCGAGGAATAACCGTCTCAGCGTAATCTTGTCCTGCTGAGTCTGAGATAAAACAAAAGGCAAGAGATTTCTGGTCAAGGCACAATTTGCCTCCTTGCACAACTACAGCAAAAATTACAACTAGACTACAAAACAAGTATCACCCAGATTCGTCAGAAAATCAAGCTGTATGGGCCCTGGCTGGTGTGCCTCAGTGGATTGAGTGCCGGCCTGTGAACCAAAGGGTCACAGGTTTGATCCCAGTCAGGACACATGCCTGGGTTGCAGGCCAGGTCCCCAGTAGGGAGCGAGCGAGAGGCAACCACACATTGATGTTTCTCTCCTTCTCTTTCTCCCTCCCCCTCTCTAAAAATAAATAAATAAAATCTTAAAAAAAAAGAAAAAAGAAAATCATGCTGCTTGGAAGTCAGACAACAAAGGATTTAAAGAAGCCACATTCATCCACACGGGTAGGAGGGACTGAGACTAGGAGAGGTGTTGAAATGGGAGGTCTCACATTCACGTGTGGAGGATAAAAATCGGGAGGAATACCTCAGGAGCGAGAGATCCCAGCCCCTGATCAGACTACCCAACCCAGTGGTCCAGTACCAGGAAGATAAGTCCCCATAACTTCTGACTGTAAAAACCAGTGGGGGCTGAGGCAGCAGAAGAAGCTGCACGATTCACAGAGATTCCTCTTATAGGGTCTGCAAAGGTCTCAGGACTTAGGTAGACGCACACCCTCTGGGATTCAGCACGAGGGCAACAGCTGGAAGGGCACAAGAGGCATGTGAGGAGAAAGTGAGGTGACTGCCAGGGTGAGTGCCAGACACAGCTTCCTTCCAGGCACATCTCCAGAGGCCAGGCAGTGATATTGTCCCCTCTCTGAGCCCTCCCACACACAGAGCCACAAAGCAGTGAAACGGGTTGCCCACCCTGGCAACTGGCCTTACCTAAGGCCACACAATTTACAGGTGACTTTTCTACAACAGGCCATGCTGCTAAGACAGGGAGTCGTAGCAGTTCTGCCTAATACACAGAAACAAACACAGGGAGGCTGCCAAAATGAGGAGACAAACAAATATGGTCCAAAAGAAAGAATAGAACAAAACTCTACAAATAGAATGAAATGACGTGGAGATAGTCAACCCATCAGATGCAGAGTTCAAAACACTGGTGATCAGGATGCTCAAAGAACTCATTGGGTACTTCAATAGCATAAAAAAGACCCAGGCAGAAGTGAAGGTTGCATTAAATGAAATAAAGAAAAATCTATAGGGAACCAACAATGGAGGGGATGAAGTCAAGAATCAAATCAATGATTTGGAACACAAGGAAGAAAAAAAGCATTCAATTAAAACAGCAAGAAAAAAATAATTTAAAAAATAATGAGGATAGAATAAGGAGCCTCTGGGACATCTCCAAACGTACTAACATCTGAATCATAAGAATGCCAGAAGAAGTGAAAGAGCAAGAAAACTTATTTGAAAAAAATAATGAAAGAAATTTCCCTAATTTAGTGAAGGAAACAGATATATAAGTCCAGGAAGCACAAACAAGTTGGACTCAAAGAGGACCACACCAAGCCACATTATAATTAAAATGCCAAAGTTTAAAGGTAAAGAGACAATCTTAAAAGCAACAAGAGAAAAGCAGAGGATTACTATGAGGAGTTCCCATAAGACTGACAACTGATTTCTAAAAAGAAAGTCTGCAGGCTAGAAGGGACTGGCAAGAAGAAGTATTCAAAGTGGCCCTGGCTGATGTGGCTCAGAGGACTGAGTGCCAATCTGCGAACCAAAGGGTCATTGGTTTGATTCACAGTCACAGCACATGCCTGGGTTGTGGGCTGGGTCCCTGGTGGTGGGTGTCTGAGAGGCAACCACGCATTGATGTTTCTCTCCCTCTCTTTCTCCCTCCTTTCCCCTCTCTCTAAAAATAAATAAATAAGATCTTTGAGAAAAAAAAAAAAGTATTCAAAGTGTTGAAAAGCAAGGACTTACAACCTAGATTACTCTCTCCAGCAAAGATATCATTTAGAATGGAAGGGCAGATAAAGTGCTTCCCAGACAAGGTAAAACTAAAGGAAGTCATCATCACCAAGCATTTATTATATGAAATGTTAAAGGGAACTGTATAAACAAAAGAAGATCAAAACTATGAACATTAAAATAGCAAAAAATTCACAACTATCAACAACTGAATCTAAAAAACAAACTAAGCAAACAAGCAGAACAGGAACAGAATCATAGATATGGAGCTCATTTGGAGCGCTATCAGCTGGGAGGGGGCAGGAGAAGAATGTGGGAAAGGTGCAGGGATTAAGAAGTACAAATTGGTAGGTACCAAACAGACAGGAGAATGTTAAGAACAGTATAAAAAATGGAGTAGCCAAAGAACTGATATGCATGACCCATGGACATGAACTCAGGGGAGAGACTGCTGGAGGGAATTGGGGTATCAGTTGGAGGCGGGAAAAGGGGGAAAAACTGGGACACTCTAATAGCATAATCAATAAAACATATATTTAAAAAAAAAGGTAAGAGGCAAATGAGACATTCAAATACAGGAAGAGCTGCAATATCCAACAACGATTCAAGTGCTAGAAGAAGCAGCTCCAACCAATTTGAAAAAGTACCTCTTACCTGGCAGACCTTTGAATACTTTCCCCACCTTGTCCTCTTTAACGGAGGTAGAAATATGTAATTAGCCCAAGCTTACGGGTATAGGTAACTGAGATGGAGAGAAGGAAATGACTGGACAACAGAGCCAGAACCGAAACCCAGATTCCATCCCAATCTCTACTGACGCCCCTTAATACACTACTGAAGTAGCGCAGGGAACCCCGGTTACCTGGTGATAAAGGTGACAGGACAAGAAGGGTGAATGACCACTGAGAGAGGCCACACTGATGAATGAACACTCCATCAGCAGAGGCTGGAGAAGCCAGGATGGCAAAAACAGTTCCAGGCACACAGGACACATTAAACAAATGGGTTTATGTACAGCTCAATATAAAACAGATAAAATAAATTGATTCATTTGGTCCCTTCCAGTTTTAAGTTTATGTGTACTTTCAAAACAATTTACCTCCAGCAGGGTGTCATAGAAGAATGGTAGAAGACTCACCTTCAGGGCTTTGTTCCAGTAAAGGCATTTTTGGCTGAGGATTTATAAAGCTGTGTTTCAACAGCTGCTGAGGACTCCATCTTTCCTTGTCATCCAGGCAAACACATCTCAGTGAGAGGGAAAAAAGAATCTCAGCGACACACAAAATAAATGCTAAAGTAGTTATTAATCCAAGGTATTTGACTACGGGTTTATTTTTTTAAAAATAGGCAGTAGAGAATTCATGTTACTTATGGACCACATTGAACTCAGAAGTAAATTTGAATTAATCCACTTTCCTGCAGGGCCCTGGCCAGGTGGACACTGGCCTTTGTTTTGGCCTTGCTGAGTACGCAGTTGGACTTTTCCTGTGGCAGGAGAGACAGAGACGGGTCACAGGGGCAGCCTTCCACTCGAATAAACCTTGCCACACCACAATCTCCATGCGTGGGTCCGTGAAACGCTTTTCTTACGATCCCATGGAAGAGCCTGATTTTCACTGGCAATGAAGGGCTCAGTCTTACAAGACTTTGTCCCCAAACTGTACTTTAGATGTCAACTGCAACCCAAGTTGTCACCTGAGCTTCTGACCTTTTGGATATAGATCAGAGGTTCCAATGACCTCTTAAGTAGATTTGCTTAATTTGCTAAAGAGACCTATAGAACTCAAACATTTTACTTACTAGACTACTGGTTTATTATGAGAAGACATAACTCAGGAACAGCCAGATGGAAGAGATACACAGGGCAAGGTATATCAGAAGGGGCGAGGAACTTCCATGCCCTCTGCAGACACCACACTCAATTTTCCAGCACTCCACGTATTCTCTGAACTCCACCGTCTGGGTTTTTGTGGAGGGCTCGTTACATAGGCCCGAGTGATTAAATAACTGGCCGTGGGTATGGACAGTTACCCATACCCAGAGGTTGAGGGATGGACTCAACCTCCAGCCCTCCAATCACATGGTTGGTCGGTTCTCCTGGCAACCAGCGCCTAGTCTTAGTAGGTGTTGCCAAAAGCCATGCTATTAACATAACAAGGGACACCTTTGCTGCTGTCCACACTTAGATTCTAAGGGTTTTAGGAGCTCTGTGCCAGAAACAGGAACAAAGAGCAAATATATAGTTCCATTATAAATCACAACATCACACTAGGTGTCTCAGATCTTTCTAAGCCAGTACTTAGAGAGCTTTTTGAGTTTACCAGAATTTATTTACATATTCTGACGGTTGGACATTTAACTATTTCCAATTTTTCATGGGTACAAAAATGCTGCAGTGAACAGCTCTATACATGCCTTGTTGGGTTTCTGAAGTACCTTACAACTCTAACTCAGCTATCATAGCAATGTGTTTGACATCACAGTAAATCTGAATGAAGAAAATGATAAAGCCTACCTAGAATTAACTGTATCTTTAAGAGATTTTTATAGACACTGAGATCTCAGCTAAGAAGCTGAAATTCTGTGAGCCAATAATTTTGGCATCATAGTAGCCATAAGTAGCAGAGGCAAATGCTTGGTCCAGCTTTGAACAAAAAGGGTGGAAAGGTACGTATTAGGTCCATAGTTCGCACTACTGAGAATGGAGATGACAAACCCTGACTCAGCACCGCCCAGTGCTAGTACCACTGGAGGCACTTCGCAGGCGCAAGCTCATTTAATCTTCACCACCACCTCCAGAGGTGGTCAGTGCTATTATCCTCATTTTATAGGGAGGAAGTCCAGGGTAGGGCAGGGCGTTTAAGTCACTCAGACCACAGTGGGTAGAGGTGGGATGTGAACCCAGCCATCTGGTTCCATAGTCTGGGCTCTTTCCTGCCACAGAGACTGATTTGAAACAAAACTTTTCTCCCAAGGATGTTCACCAATAAACAAAAATATAACTACAAAGGAAACGCTGGTATTCTTGAGTTGTTTGTGAATGATTTTTTTTTTGTTAACAGGGGGCTGGGGAGCAAATGTGGTAAAAAAAAAAATACTGTGCTGTCCTTCTTAACTGAGCACAGCCTCTCAAACCACTCCAGGAAGAGAAAGGAATACACAAGACATTCTAAAGGATAACCATGTTAACTGAGTAAGAAGCAGTGCAGAGCTCAGGTTCAAAACTGACAGTGCATGGAGTTATTCTCTAAGAAAAGAACTAGGAAGTTAGCTACTGCGCGTGTCCTTTTTCTATTTAATGTGAAAAATGTGTTCTACTTAAACTTCCCAGTGTTGTTTTTAGAAATACATGTTATTGCCAACCTTCACTAAATTATTCTTGACCAGTGAAGAAAGACAGAAAGCTAAAGGTGCCGTTTTGAAGAATGAAATGAGTCTTTCCGTCAGTGATTCTATTACTACATTTCTTTTGATGTCATTTTGGCCAACCACATCATCAGGGTGCATTTAAATAAATACTTTTAAAAGTTTAGTGCATCTAATAGAAATCATACACGATTTCTTCAGCAGTCTTAAGATGTTTATATACTGTAAGGAGAAAACACAGCATAAGAATCAAAGCTGGCCCCTTTCCACAACCGTCTGTGTATCATGACTTCTATTTTCCATGGCACAGAAACTGTCTTATGTAAAGGCAAGTGCAGCTATTCTCACTTTTTAATGGGTAAGACAATGGGTGACAGGAAATAACAACGTGGATTAGGCCAGATGGCGGTTGGGATAGATGGAAACAGGAAAAGAAATGTGAAGAGTAAAAGAAAAGAAATGTAAGGAGTAAATGAAATGAATTAAAACGAATGGTTGGGGAAAAGAAATGAGGAGAGAAATAAGACAGATTGTTAGAAAGGAAAGAAACCAGTGCAGGTTAACTTGCTGGAAAGTTGGACTAGAAGAGTATCTAGAAAAACCCAACCTAAGGGATCTTATTTCCCATTTAACCCAGAAACAGAGAACCTAGGTCTGACTTGGACTGAGAACAGCAGCAGGGCTAACCTAGATAACACTGAATGGAAGGAAGGGCCTGCACAAAGACTGTAAGTCAGAGGAACACCTCTCAGTGAGGATTCTCTCCAAGTAGATGAAACTTGGCTCTGTAGTTGCACGCGCACCTGTAATTCACAGGTGTCAAAAACCTCTGGCCAGAGAAAGGAAGTCATTTGCATTCTAGGGCTTGACTGAACAAGATACTGCTAATGAAGAATGGTTACGAACAAGGGGCAGAATTACTCTCCTACAGCTGCTTTCTAAATAAGAGGCCTTGCGTTTGACCCGTTAGGAACCATTAAGCAAAGGTAGACAGAGAGGCTCTTCCATTTGGAATACCTGGGGCATTTCCCACGTAGTCATCCCTGTTGACTTCCTCCCTAGAGCATACCAGACAGTCCCCAAAATGTGGTCTGAAAAATCTATTATTAAGCCCAAGTGAATTTAGGAGAATGTGGAAGTTAAGGGAAAAATAAACATAAGCAAGAAAAACAACATATGTGGCTGGGAAAGGATTGGGAGAATAAAGAATTAATTCTAATTCTATTGCTCTCTTTTCAACTTACACATATCAATATGTTTAGACCTGGCTGGGTGTGGCTCAGTGGATTGAGCACCAGCCTGCAAACCAAAGGGTCACTGGTTCAATTCCCAGTCAGGGCACATGCTTGGATTGTGGGCCAGGTCCCCAGCTGGAGGTGCACAAGAGGCAACCACACACTGATGTTTCTCTCCCTCTTTCCCTTCCCCTCTCCCAAAATAAATAAATAAATAAATAAAATCTGAAAAAAAAAGATGTTTAGGATTAAAGCACAATAAAAGTACAAAAGTTTTAAAGTGCAATTAAGAGACTCTTAATGATACTCACTTCTTTAGAAAATCTTGAAAGTCAGCAGGTAAGTCACTAGGGATGGTCACAGGGTACTCTCCACATTCTTGTCCTTGGCTGAGGGAGAGCAACAAAAGGCCAAGATGCCAAACATCCCCTTTCTTCCCTGTTTTACAAGGCAGGGCACTGTCACTAAAGCGAACTCGGGTTTGCTCAAACACACCCTCCTTGCACATGTCTGCCAGGCGCTTGGAAATGCTGTAGTCCGTAATCTTGAGGGTGCCCTCGGTGTCCACCAAGACATTCGATGTACTCAGAACCTTGTGCACCACAGAATTGCTGTGCAAATAATCGAGGCCCGACAAGAGCTGAGTGGCATACCTGCGAAGCTGATGCACAGGGATGGGGCCCGAGTGGCTCAGGTGGGCAGCAAGGGAGACCCCATTAAAGTGCTCCACCAAAATGTGCACCACGATGGAGTCGTCTTGCTCTTTGAGATTCATTGCGAAGTAGCGTACTACATTGGGGTGGCTCAATTTTACCAGTGAGTTGAATTCTGTTTCTGCGCCTTGAATCTGATAAGGAAAAAAATGGTAATATTGGGTTGATCAGCATTAATTGGTGTTCCACTTCAAAAGTGAAATATTTAATAGAAAATGTACTTTTAAAGGATACGAGGACGAATATGCCCTAACCTGACTCCTCCCCTAAACCATATGGTCAACCTAATAGTTCATACAGATGGAGAAAATTTAGCTAATTCTCAACTTCTCTGAACTCAAAACCTAGTGCGCAAAAACCATAAAATCAGCCCTGGCCAGGCAGTGCAGTGGTTAGAGTGTCGTCCTGCCGGCCAAGGTCGGCCAAGGTCGCAGGCTCCGTCTCCAGTCAGAGCACACACAAGAGTCAGCCATCGAGTGCATAAGTGGAAAAACAAACTGATGTTTTTTCTCTCTTTCTCTCAAATCAATAAATAAAAATTAAAAAATAAATTACAAAGACTATAAAATTAGTGAATAGCTTTTAACATTTCTTTTGCAATAAGGCCATCAGAAAAAAAAGAAACATTAATTTTAAAATAACCCTTTCTGATTATAAAGATTCACTATCAAAATTTTAGTAATTACTAATACAAAAGAAAAACACCCACAAAAGAAAGAAACAACAAATTGTCTATGTGGTCAACACCCAAAGACCAGTGTTATAATTTCGGTATATGTCCTTCCCGAGTCTCTTCTATCAGAAATACAAGTTCAATCTAAACACAAGGTTTTACCTGCCTACTGCTTTGTAATCTTTTTATTACGTTAACACTGCTACATGTACAATGAAACACTCTCCTTAAACTCAGTATTATAAAGTAGCTTTAAATTCTCCAGGCCATGATTATGATGTACTGTTTATTCCCAGTTGGAGAGATGGCTATTAACGCCATTATAGAGGCCGAGAAAGGAGGTTAAGAAAGCAGCTGCAAAAGTCTGGACCACACTGTGAAAGTTCTGAAAGAGCAAGCTTCTTGCTGCTGGTGAGGAAACTGGTAAGGCAGGCGCGGGCCCCCACCATCCCTGTGGTGAAACAGACCTCACAGCGGTCTGAGCTTCTTCACTAGCCAATCAAGTGCAGAGCTATTTTGCTTGTCATCCCCTAGAGCTTGGGAGGGCTCTGTGAGCCCTCTTGGATGCCTACCTGCTTTTTGCACTTATCAATCTTCTCTTTTTCTTGACTGGTTAGGAAAGAACCGATTTTTTTCTGCCACTGAAGGGTCCACTCATACAACAAGACAAAGCTGCCAGTGGCTGTTTCCAAAGCATTGTAAACTAGCTTTCCAAGCTGTTCGTCAGAGGCTGCACGTTAAAAGAAAATATAATTAACTCTCACTGGTACATCTTCTGTGGGGATTAAAGAAGAATGGACACACACACACACACATTCATTCACCCGTGGGTGCCAGAGGCTTCTTATGAAAAATCGGACCTCATATAACACATGCTCTTTTGTAACTAAGCTTTAATATTTAACAATATACTCTAAGCCCCCACGTATCAATTACTATAGAAGGACAATAATCAGCAGTGAGATCTTCCTATCTGACGAGTGTCGTCTACTAGTAGCCGGGATTCACAGTGTACTCCCACAGCCAGTTCACCTCTGATGGCGGCCCTTCGGTGTGACAGAGCACCCCACAGCTAAACACCAGCTAATGTGGCAGGAGGAGTCTGGAAAGGGGACGTGCCACCAGCTCACTCCACCAATGTGCACTAGAGTGCACAGTGTAAACAGATTTTAGTCACCTGGAAATTTGAAAACGTCAGTGATTTTCTAAACACAAAATCGGAATATATTCAGTAAATACAAAGCTGGCTAACAGTTTCCAGGGAAGGAACCAGAAATGACAGTTTAACTTGGAATCTGAAAAGAGAGATACATTTATTTAGTGATAGGCATATGGTTTTCACTTGTATAATACCTGGAGAGTTAAATTTTCTGTAACACCAAAAATTTTCTTATAAAAATCTGTATTTTTAAAAAAAAATTTTAAAAGTTAAACTATAGTTGGCATATGATGTTGGTTTCGAGTACATAGCAATAGTGACTTTGACATCCGCACACCTGTGATGTGCCCACCGTGACAGGTCCAGTAACCATCCACTACTAGGCAGACTTACTAAGACATTACTGGCTATATGCTGGGTGCTGTACATAAAAATCTATGTTTTCATTCAAGATTTTAATAGAAAATTACCAAAAAATTAGAAATGAAAAAAATCACCCGCAATATGATCAGTTTGTCTATTTCTAGTTCCCTCTACTGTTTTTTGCCTCCTCCTTTACCAAATCATAGCATACGAAACAGGGTTTCTCATCCTTGACACAACGGACCTTTTGGACCAGATAATCCTTTTCTGAAGGAGGCTGTCTTGTGCACTGAAAGGTGTTTAGCGGCACGTCTGAGCCCGACCCATGAGAGGCCAATAGCACCCCCACCCTAGTCTTAACCATCAAAAATGTCTTCAGACATCACCAAATGCCCCCAGAGGACAAGGTCAACCCAGCTGAGAACCACCAATATACAGCATCCTGTCTTTTTCTCTTATTGCATAAATAATAGCTTCCCATGATGCCACACTGTCTTCATAATGAAAAGATTATTCAAAGAAACAGCAACAGTTCTTTTCCATTAAAAAAATGAAAAGTGAAGTCACCTGTGTGTGTAGGACACAGTGGCCTGAGCAGAAATACTTTGGAGAAATGTGGCTGAAGTAGCTCACCTAGACTTTTTATCTGAGAAGCAGCTTTCACTTCATAGAAACGCTGGCCATTTAAGAAAATTTAGTGGAAATGACCTGTTACGCTAGTCATAAACTCACTGACGTTCCTGGGCTAAGCGGAAAAAACCCTGATGTCTGAAAATTTGTCAGCCGAAGGAAGCCACCCGTGCGATGCGGAGCGCTAAGCAGCACACACTGGAGACACAGGTATCAGATGTTCATGAGATAAAACGTGAGGTTTTTACATAAAGCCTGACTGTCTGTACATTATGCCATACAATGTCTTGCAATACTTCTCTCCCCAACTGGGGCTAGGTGGGTATTTCATAATTGCTGGGGGTTTTGTATTATAATTTTATCATTGCCGTCCTCTTCCTGTCACTTCTGCATGACGGGGATAATAAAAGAGACAAAAGAACACACTGCAAGGAGGCTGAAGGAAAATATGTTACCAAAAGAAGTCTGATTTGATTATATGCTAACAATGATCATTTACAGTCTCCATTGTGCTTTACTCATAAGAAGTTCTAACTGCTTTGAACTGAAAAACAAATGTTAATTAGTTGATCTTTTATAAAAACATTTCACAGAAAATTAGGACATATTTTAAAATCTAGAACTGTTGTGAGAAAACAAAATAAATACAAGGGGGACCCCAAAAAACCCGGAATTTATTTATAAAATATTGTGTATTTATTTTTACGTTTAAACTTCAGTTACCTTCAAAGTATTCTCCATGTGATACAATGCACCTATGGAAACATTTCTTCCACTGCTCAAAACCGATTTTGAATGCATAGACACTGATGCTTTTTAGTGCTTCTGCCAGTTTTTGTTTCACCTCTTCCACATTGGGCAAAACATTTCCCTTTGAGGACTTTTTTCGTTCAAGTAAACAAAAAAAAGTCGCTTGGGGGAAGATCAGGTAAATGGTGAAAAGGGAGGGTGGAGTAGTGGGGCTCACGCTGGTTTTTTTTTTTTTTTTGTGAAAAACTGCTGAACACTCAGCTCTGTGTGGGCAGGTGCACTTGTAAATACCCCATCATGAAATGGGCAAAGGTGTTGAAAGAGTCTTAAAAAAAAATTCACTGAAGCCAAACACAGCCTCTCACAACACCACCAGCTGGTACAGTGATACAGATGGGTTCCTAGAACACTCACCTAGTGGGGGAAGCCTGTACTACAAGGGGCCCACCCTCCAGAAGATAATTCCAGGTTTTTTTGTCATCCCCCCTTGTAATTTATGTTGTTGTTTTATAAAAATTTTCAGATTGCAAATATGTCTCCTGATGAGGGTATTAAGTTAAGGTGAATCTGTCTAATGAGTATGAATGAGAACAGGAAACCAAATTAAGGTAGTAAGTAGTTAGATTAATTTTCTTTCCTAATCACCTCAGATTATTAAAAGTAGTGAGTCTTATGTTGCCCTAAGTCAAGGACAGTCTCAAGATCAAAGCTATTCATCTCTTCTAAGGTCTTGAACCTGCCCAAATGGCTGCTTTGTCTGAACAGGGCAGGCTCTGTGCATGTGCAGATTCCTGTACAGTCAGGCTGTGTTCAGGCAGCCAAGGTTAAGTGTCCAGTTCATAGACTATTCAGATATTTGGTTTCCTCCCCTCCCCCTGCTGCCTGCTTCGTGGCAGCTCCTCTGCTTATTGGTCTCTCCTTAAAGAGGAAGGGAAAAGACAATGAAAAAGAGCAAACTTGATTTAGATAATCTGGTTATCTGTCAGCTCTGATAAGAATATTCATGGAATTAAAAATTAAACTTAGACGTGCTCTCCCTCTCGGCCTGTGCCTTTCCCTTCACCCTCTTTTCCCCTAGGCCTGTTAGCTTTGCCTTTTCTGTCTTAAGCTCCGAGGGCCCTTGGAGCTGTGACTTGATTCCTGAGTCTACACAGCCCAGCAAGCTCACTTCTGCTACCTCTGTAACTTTCTAAATAAACTTTTTCTTATAATTTGAAAAAAACATAGAACTTAAAATCATTTGTCAAATTAATTATGTATGTGCACGTAACCCTTACACCACTTAGTGGCTGTATCTGTATGGCCCGTAAAAGATGACGGGTGTTTAGGGGAAAGGAGCAGGCCCTGAAAACTTCATTTGAATCCCAAACTGCCCAAGCGGCTCTGCTCCAGCCACCAGAGGACCAAACTGCTAAGTGAGACACTAGAAGACAAACTGGTTTTCCAAGTGAGGTGCAACCTGCCTAGGGGGAAAATGCTAAGCAGATGGATGTCATCTTAAAATAGGACTTGGTCATTAAAGGTCACAGGCATTAGTGAAACTAACTTTGTACTGTATGTTAAGGCTAATTGAAAAAAATTTTAAAAAAAGATCACAGGCATTAGAAATTATTTTGTTACGTGTATTTCATCAGGAAAAATGCACATGATGCAAAATTGTACTAATTCATAATATTTCACCGTTTTTAGTTTTAAAAAGCTTGACTAGTTATGACGATGACAAATTTTAAATTTATCTTTCTGCTAACAATATTTCCGAGTGCCTAGGTTTTGACTTGCATCATACAGAAGGGAGACCTGAGTAACTTCTCGTTCTGGTCATCAGGAACGGGAGCTAGAACGACCGACTACTGGCTCACAGGTCTCCTTGGAATGCACGGTCTAGGTGACATGGTGTCTATTCTACCTGGTTCCTTCACAATCAACTTTAGTCATTAGAAAATTTAAATGAATGTAGCCAGTTTACTCACCAATACATTTTCCCTTGTGCACCATTAGCTGGTCAGGACTGCCCATGGAGAAATACAGGACTTCACAAGAGCCTGGAGAATCTTCGCTACTACATACAGAATACTGACGCTCTCGCCTGAAGAGTAAATTTGAACAATGATTAGTTTTTTCAACTTCTTGCCCCCATTTTCTCCTGTTTACTAGCCCATTCACAGCCTATCATATGTCTCTACTGGGAATTGAGCTTAAGGTTCTAATGGGTAAGTTGTTCAACTCCCCTATTCCCCACTGAGGTTTTCTCCACGTGGGCTCTACAAATTCCCAACTCTAGATCTGTGCTGTCTGATATGGTAGCCATCAGCCACATGTGGCTACCTGAATTTAAATTAAATGAAAAATTCAGTTCTTCAACCACAGCAGTCATATTTAGGTACTCAATAGCCAGAAGTAGCTAGTGGCTACCATATTAGACAGCATTAGTATAGAACAACTCCATCATCACAGTAGTTCTGCAGTGGTTCCGCTCAACCCACACTGACCCACAATCTCTTCACTCCAGATGCACATGCACATCTGGGAGAGCTGGAAAACAGGGTGGTGGGGAGCATTCAGAGTTCCTGGTCTCCAGCTGGCCCCCAGGCACTGAGTGCTCATTCTCTCTCTGTGATAGATAGATACTCTGCCACTCCCTCCATTACTTCCCTGAAACACTCAGAGCCCAACTCCTCCTCCCCTCTTTCTCTTTCCTGCTTTCATTTTCCCTCTGAGTGGGAAGTGACAGCTGGGAAGCTGGATTATAAAGTAAAAGTGATGAGTAAACCAGGGGAGAGGGCGGCAGGAAGAGGCCAGGGAGAGCGCTCTTGATGGTCAGAACTGGACACTTGTAAGAAATGCTCTGATGAGGCAGATGGACAAATCTCTATAAAGCAGCCCTCTCACTCTAAGCATGGTCTTGACCTCTACCTTCCCGGAGAACATGAGGCAATGAGAATGAAGCCCACACTTTCTCTTGTTCCACCTACAATGTTACTTGGAATCTGTACCTTGGAATGTAGGACATGCGATACTCTAGCAAACAACAGATGAAAACTATTTCATGTTCCTTCTTGGATGCTCATGGGGTGTTTTTCTACCCAAGACGTACAAGTATCACTATACAGTGTAATGTAACAAGTTGTTCTGCCCATGACAAGGGAGAGGGAACTTTCCACCCCCCTGAGTAAACCTGCAAATGATCTTTGATCTTAAAAGCAAGTCTAATCTTAGGTGCATTATTTACAGTTAGCCACAAAAAATGGAAATGTTTAAACTTATAACACTGTTTTTATATAGCCAAAAAGACTTTTTCATAGCACTGATTTCCCTGATTCTAACACAATAGAAAGTTGCTCAGTATTTCTTTTTATTTATTTATTTATTTATTTATTTTTAGACAGAGGGGAAGGGAGGGAGAAAGAGAGGGAAAGAAACATCAATGTGTGGTTGCCTCTCACTTGGCCCCCACTGGGGACCTGGCCCGCAACCCAGGCATGTGCCCTGACTGGGAATTGAACTGGCGACCCTCTGGTTCGCAGCTCACGCTCAATCCACTGAGCTACACCAGCCAGGCGTTGCTCAGTATTTCTTAGTGAAATGCTCTGACAATACCAAACTATGTCATGTATTGGAAGCCAAATAGAAAAAATAATCTAAATTGGTGTAAGGAGTTATAATTTTAGAATTAAACTGTTACCAGAAATAGTATTCAAGAGAAAATTTGGCTTATCTTAACAGTGGGTGGTTAAACATTAATATCCAAATGATTTCTACGCTCATTTTTTTTTTAAAGTCAGTAATTAGGGAAAGAACTGAAATGGTTCCTTCTTTTTTTTTTTTTTTTTAAAGATTTTATTTATTCATTTTTAGACAGAGGGGAAGGGAGGGAGAAAGAGAGGGAGAGAAACATCAATGAGTGGTTGCCTCTCACTTGGACCCCACTGGGGACCTGGCCCGCAACCCAGGCATGTGCCCTAGACCGGGAATCGAACCGGCGACCCTCCGGTTTGCAGCCCGCGCTCAATCCACTGAGCCACACCAGCCAGGCTGAAATGGTTCCTTCTTATAAACAAACTATAACCTTAAGGTTAATGTAAGTCTTTAGTTTGGTACCTAAAACACTTCTTTCCATAGAAGAAAAGGGTTGGTTTTAAAAGTGCTGCTTAGATTCTCAAAAGTTTAAACACAAAAAGAAGTGAATTATAATACCTACACTACTTAATCACCCACTCACTCATAAACGGATTCTATACTAAAGTTTCTTTCTGATCCACAGGGGGCCACAGCAAATATATAGGGACGTCTCAACTGTTTAGTGGGAAAGGGTGTGGAGGAAGAAGTACCTAGTGTCTCTCGTGTGGACTCTTGTGACAGGGAACAAACTAGGAGCCCACCTGCAAGGACAAGGGAGCCCGGGGCCCCTGACGACAAACCAGGCCTCCGTTCTCAGGGAAGGAGCCCTCTGCACCGTGCCCACATTGGAGCGCTCCCCAGCTCTGTGGTGGGGCCTACGGAGTTACAGGCTGAAGACAAATACGGTGTGAAATTTGACTGGATGATGACTGATGGAAGAAACAATTTTAAATTACTTATCGAACAGTCAGATCATTAAAAGTCAGATCAAACTGCGCTGGAGGCGAGACTGTGAAGTGTGAGAGACTGTTACAAAAGTGAATGAGCAATAACACTGGTTTAATTAAAGATACTTAGAAAATGTTAAAACAAATGAAAACTTTGTTTCATAGTGCTAAAAAATACAGGGTGGGTCAAAAGCAGGTTTACAGTTGTGAGTATGTGAAACATAGTTGATTCTTATATTTATTAATTATTGTATTATTTTCCATATCAACAACTATAAACCTACTTTGGCCCCACCTTGTGTATGTACACAGGCTTTGAAAAGTCATTAAAACAGTGTCTGAAAATTTGAAAATTTCACTACAAGTTGTTTTATTTCTTCCACATCTTTCATTCTTTCAGATCAAAAATCTCAAGGACTTACTTAGACCTTCCAGAGGAGCTGGTCCGATGTTTACCATTTCCTACAAAGTCGGGAGAGCCTCCGTGTAGAATGGCAGCTGTTCTGTGTCCTCCTGGGTCCTTTCTCGGGGTGTGATTTTGGTTTGAAAAACTAGCAATTTCCAAACGTTCCTAGAAAAAAGAGAAGTAAAACTTACTTTAGATGTGCGTCATAAATGGAAGACTATCAATGTACATAATTATGAGTTCAGTAGAGTGCACATTTTATTTAAACTGAATGCTTTCAAGTGTAATAAAAGTTGAACTCAGCTTTTAAAAATTTAATGTCTGAATATACCCTGGTTCAGGAACTAGAAGTCAGATTAAATTTCAACAGAATATGAATTTAAAGTGGAAATGCTAGAATCTTAGAATATGCATTAAAAAGTTAGAAAGAAGAGCAAGAGGAAATGAACAGAAGGCTTTCAAAGAGAGAGCAGAGTGGGAGGCGAGAAGGCAGATCAGACATGACACAGGAGAGCTGGTAGAAACAGTCACATCATCTTACTCAGCTTTGTACTTTCAGAAGGTGGTATATTCATCTGTGGGAATGATGACATGAGACAGAAAGGGAGGCACCGTAAGTCCCATTTTAAGGGATGAGGAAAATAAGTCCAGGGAGCGTCATCTAAAGGTCATGGAACTTGGCTGTGAAAAAGCCAAAGCTTTAAGCCAGGTGCAGCCTACTCTACATCAGTGTGTTGTTCTCCCTCTATGCCTCATAGTTTCCTTTAAGCTAACTGCCATAGTTCCAGAAGACAGAATGAATGAGTAAAGTTTCCCCTTGATTTCTCCAAACATGTATGACTGGCTTTTTGATTGAGCCAAACACAGGAAAAATATAGGAAAAAGGACTCTATCCTTTTGCACCACGGCTTTTTAAACCCGCTCCGTTAAATCCTCCTTCTCCATCACTGAATGAAATCTCAAGCAGAGCCTTGTGGTTTCCATTCACTTATCAGTGTGAAAAAATTGCTTTATCTTCAAAGTGTTAAGAATTCCATCTGGGTTAATTATCAAAGTTTCCATTTCTTCTCTCCCTCGACTCATTGGGTAAACTACTATAGTTACATAAGCCTAAGTCATCTACAAATAACATACAATTCTAAATTTTGCTTTCTGTTTGGGGATTCTTTAAGTGATTCATTTTAAGCTTCCTACCGATAGTAACACAGGAGGGGAAAATATCACCAATCGCAATAAAAAGACTTTATGTTTAGCAAAATGTGAATGATTTTAGTGGAGTAGACTTGATAGGGTACCTGCTTGGCCATTTCTTTCCTTTTTTTTTCTTCTTTGATCTCTTCTGTCCTTCTCTGAATCTCATGAAGGATCTCACGTTGCTGAAAGAAATCATACTGCTATCGAATGCCAATCTTTGAAACCTCTACAACATATAAATTCTGAAATGATAAAAACTCTTGTGAATTAAAAAAAAAAATCAAGCTGTCCTTTCCTAAGAGACCTGAATCTATGGAACCTCAGTACAGATGGTAGTTCTGTCGGTTTTCTCACAGTTCTTATGCAGCAGGCATTCCCGTTGAAACAGGTGTGAAGACTGTGTGGGGAGGGACGTTTGCCCCTCACTCTTCATGCTTCCAAGTGGAGGGACTTTCACTACAGCAGCACCGTGGGCCTCACGTCCCCCCACACTTGACTCAGCCCCTCCTGTCTGATGTCCACCTGTCTCTGGAGAACATGCACTTGTGCCTGCTCTCTGCTATGGGGTCCAGGGCTGACCTGGTGGAGCTGGGCTGAGCCTGGACCCAGTGCCTGGACCCAGGTGGCACAGGCGCCGCCACCACCACAGCCACAGATGATCAAGCTGAATTATCTAATCAGCTCCCTCAGTATTAAAAGTGGTATTTTTGATCCCCATCCCATTGACTCACGCATCCATTGTTCAGTTGGGTCTGAATGTAGGTAGAGAAAAATAATGTGTTTTTATGAGTCCTCTAAAATTCAAGGTTGCAATATTAAAACCATTAAAACACTCACCAAAAACTGTAACAGCAATACAAAATGAAAAAACACAAACAAAACCCCAAACTTACAGGTACTATAGCAGTACACTAAAACAAGACTGTTACCTAAATATTCACTATCTTCTCAAAAATGTGCCTTTCCTAAAAAACAATGACAACAAGGAGCTTTAAATTCCAAATGGTAACGAGGCTATACAATTACATAGGAGATAAGCAGTGACAAAATTAAGGGGGTCCACCAAGAGACAGTGTTAATATAAACACTGAACAAAATGAAGCAAGAAAAAAAAAAAAACACAAGGAAGACCTAAGAAAAGCAGGAAGAACAAAATCCTAGAAGCAACTGTAAGATCTATAGGAAGAAAACTGGAAAGCTTCACCAAGTTAAAAATTGAGAAGGAAATTTAGATGTATATATTTACTCTGATCAAATGACTTTTTCAAAAGATTTTATTTTATTTTTAGACAGAGGGGAAGGGAGAGAGAAAGAGAGGGAAAGAAACATCAATGTGTGGTCACCTCTCGTACACCCCCTACTGGGGACCTGGCCCGCAATCCAGGCATGTGCCCTGACTGGGAATTGAACCTGCAACCCTGTGGTTCACAGGCCAGCACTCAATCCACTGAGCCACAGCAGCCAGGGCTGATTAAAAGATTCTTAAAATAACATGGGAGTGGCACTGGCCGGGTGGTTCAGTTGGTTGGAATGTCACCCCATACATCAAAAAGTTGCGGGATTTATTCCTAGTCAGGGCACATACGGCAGGCAACTGATCGATGTTTCTCTTACATTGATCTCTCTCTCTCTAAAATCAATAAACATATCCTCGGGTACGGATTAAAAAAACAAATACATAAAATAAGTAAACAACACAGGTGTGTATATCCTTATGCAAATATAAATTACAAATGGTTAGTGAACATAAAAAA
Organism: Macrotus californicus; assembly: GCA_007922815.1. Classification (NCBI taxonomy): domain Eukaryota; kingdom Metazoa; phylum Chordata; class Mammalia; order Chiroptera; family Phyllostomidae; genus Macrotus; species Macrotus californicus. The sequence continues at coordinate 21,973 of VMDR010004292.1, read as the reverse complement.
GTTCAGTATCTGCCCTTCACTACCCACTCGGGCACGAGACTCTTGTTCCACAGAAGAGAGAGGAGACAGCCTCTGAAACTCAGCGAGCCCCTGCACAGCCGCACAAAGCGCGGAAAGATCACAGGAAGCTTGGTCAGACTGCCTTCTTCTTTCTTTCCTTTAAAGGCCTGGACTAAGGGTTCCAGGGGCAGCACTGATGTTTGCTGAGAGGGGACTGCTCGCAGAACTTCTCAGTTACTCTTAGGGCCAGTTCTCTCACACAAATCCACAGTTCTTCAGTCAAATAGGAGCAAAACTGAAATACAGATAGATGTGTAGGTGGAGAGCGTCACAGCCTACAGAAGCTCACAGTCATCTGGGCTGGCGGCCCGAGGTGACAAGGGTCTCACCTCCTGCTCTTCTTTCCGCTTGGCCTCCAACAGCCTCTGCTGCTCCTCCTGAGCCCGCCTTTCCAGCATTTCTTCATGAAATGACTTGGGAGGGGGCTTGTTATGCTCGCTGAGAAACGACTGCACGTGATAAGCCAGTTCAAATATCATCACCTGAACAAGTAGAGGAAAATAACCACAAGTGGTCAAACAAGGGGAAGACAGAGCGCAGAGCAGAGAGTACAGAAAAGCAAGCAGGCAAGCAGCCTCTTATAGCCGGGACACTCATTTTGGTAAGACACTTCTGAGTGAAGGGCTGCTGCAGTCACAGCAGGCAAAGGCGTTCGCAGGCCTCACCTCATTGTGCTGCCATCAAGACAAATCACTGACATAAAAAGCTTCACTTGTCCTTTGCAGTCCCATTCCACTGATTGGCATTTTCTGTACAATAAATCCGATAAAGTATTTTTCTGTACAAATAATTTGATAAAATGTTTAAGACTCCATTGAAAGTAAAAAGCTGCCTTCCTAAGGAGAAAACCTGTCTACAGGACGACAGCTGAGCAGACAGTAATCACTGCTGACATTACAGCTTTCGTCTGTCCACGTCGCAGACCGAAAATAATTCCATCGGGGTTCGGAAGCAGGTATGTAAAGCCCTCACTGTCTCCCTGCTAGTAACGGGCCAGGAGGAGGCTGATCAATACTCAGAGAGCACTTCATTTCCACTTAGGGAGGCATTCAGACAGGACCTGAAGGAACAAGGCCGCCCTCTCAGACAGTCTTTCTGTGGCCACAGGAAGCCACTTCCCCTGCCCCTGGGAGTCCTGAGTCACGCCAAGGCTGGGAAACCAGTGGAACGGGTTTCTGGGACCCCACAGTGACTGACTACCCCAGCCCCGAGAGGTTAAGAGTGCCAAGCTCCTTCTGTGCATGAGGCGCATCACACACTGAGGTTTCTTTTTCCTCAATTATACAATAAAGTAGCTTAAAAACTCATTTCCATTATATTGTCAAAGCATTTTCTAAAGGGACTTAGCACAGCGGTAAACAGTAACAAGTCAGGGTGCACGAGAAGATAAAGTTAGCTGGCCTAGTGTTTCCTCTCAGGGGAGTAAAGGCAAAGAAACCACAGCTGCTGCTGGGGGGGATGAAGGTGCTTTTCAGCATGCCAGAAGCCGTGGCCTTCGTGGCCTTCGCTGGATCTGCTTTGATCTACAGTTGAGAAACACTAGTCTAGCACCTAGGAGGCAAGTCAATTTTTAGAAAAGCTCTTCTAAGAAAAGCTAGGAAAAGTAGGTAGTTTGTACTATGTCAAAGGGAAACCACTTGTATACCAGAAAGGAGCCAGGAGACAAGCGGTGGAGGGCCTTTCTTTTGCCGATCTGTTTAATTTACTAGCATTTTCTGCATAAACAAATCTGATAAAATATATAATACCAGCTAAAAATAAGAACCACTTTCAAAACTGGCAATGGTCCCTTCCCCCCACCCCCCCAATCTACGTGGTTCATGGTCTCGCTTCCCTCAGGCTTCTGCTCAAATGTCACCTTGTCAGAGGCCTCTCCTGGCCTTCCTTACAACAGCTGCTCTCAATCTCACAATACACATCCATACTGGGCGGAGTTCTCCAGAAAAAGCGGGGGTGGGGGTGGGGTGTGTTTGTGTAAAGGGAGGGGGGAGGGGGGACAGAGAGAGAGGTTTTTTTTTTTGAAGATCTTATTTATTTATTTTTAGTGAAAGGGGAAGGGAGGGAAAAAGAGAGGGAAGGAAACGTCAATGTGGTTGCCTCTTGCACTCCCCTCAACAGGGGACCTGGCCCACAACCCAGGCATGTGCCCTGACTGGGAATAGAACCGGCGACCCTTTGATTCACAGGCCCGTGCTCAATCCACTGAACCACACCAGCCAGGGCAGATTCTTAAGCGTTAATAATACCATGTATATACATTCTACAATTTGTAACACATAAGTACTGTAAATTAAAGAAATGCAAATAGCAATGTTCTCTGTTGTAGATATCAACACAAAACAAAACATTCTAGTCAAAACTAGATTTAAGGTGCAATGGAAAAACCTTTAAGCCAAAGCAAAGGCGGAAGAGCAAACACTGGTGAACGTGTTGAGATCTTTACTGTCCTCTTAGAATTCCAGTTAAACAAATCTCACCTCCCCACAGTGCTTTTTGGCCACTTCATCCAGGCGGGATTTTAACAAATTAACACTTTCATTTGACAGGCCTTTGGTATTCTTTAACTCTATTTCAGGCACTCTGGAAAAAGAAAAAAAAACAAAAAGCAAAAAGGAGTTACTCTAGAAAGTGTAGTCTGTTTGCATTAATATTTGCTAAGTTCCAAGGGATTTCATACAGGGCTCCTCTGTAAACCTCTCTGTAGAAGCCCAGCTACAATGGCAGGTGTGGCCTGCCAGGTGCCTTGCTCCCCAAGATGAGCAGACTTATTGGGGCTTGATCTCCGTATCTCCCCAACTCCTCTATCTCTGATTTCAGCTTTACAATATGATTAAAATTTTTCTCATAAACTACTATTTTACTGCCTTTAAAAAAAGTCACTCTAGCTCTGGGTGCGACTCCAGTCTAGTGGTGTAACCACGCACTCCCCTGCATGGTGATGCTCGACCCTGGCTTGCCCCCACATCAGTGAACCCAGCTCTGGGTAAGCAGTCTGCTCTAGCTCGAGAGCTCTGGCATAAAGCGGGACAAGAACAATGAGGCCGAGTGGAGCCACGGTGATCCAGCTAGTATTCCCTCGACAGGCGGTGTCGTTACTCACTCTGATTGTAAATGGGGTGGAAGAATGCTCACTCACTCACATGTGAATCTAGTCCTGCACACTCTGCGAACTCCACTTCTTCCACAGATGCCTGCCTCACAGCCCTCTTCCTCCTTGTAGGGCACGAGTAAGACTCAACGCCGTCTACTCAAGGGGGTCACACAGCCAGGCCTCAGGCTCCTTTTACTCCCAACCAATAAACATCCGGTGTCAAATTCACCGAGATTAACTGGGCTTTGTTTGATTTTACTGAACAGAAAATGACTCTCTACCTCCTACCAAGCATTTCTGAGTAATTCTGAGTACTCTTATCTATGAGTTCTCTCAATGCTTCAGTTATAATAGGTTGCTACAATCATTATCCATTTGGATAGATGGAAATCTGAGATGGTGTACTTTATATTCATGAGAAAAAGAATAAACACATCATATGCCCTGAGTCTATGTCTGGTGTCTAACTCAGGGTTCTCTCATAGTGGCATCAATGACTCTTTTGCAGAAAAGGAGGGTTTCTGCACCATATCATCTGAAAGGACAGGAACATTCCTCCAAGTCAAGGCTTACTTAACTATTATTATTTTTTAAATTAAGCAGTCATTATATAGCAGTATTAACAGAACGGTGAAAACTTCATCTACAATACTAATTAAATTTTTAAAAACCTCTCCAATGTGCTCTTTATGCCTTTGCCACATATTTCATAATTTTATGTAGCTGATATTACGTTTACTTTCTTACTTTTTATAAACATTCCTATATTGTCGTTGTTTTAATCCTCACCCAAGGATATATTTATTGATTTCAGAGAGAGAGGGAGTGGGGAGGACATCAGTGTGAGAGAGAAACATCAATCGGTTGCCTCCTGACCAGGGACTGAACCTGCAACCTAGTTACGTGCCCTGACTGGGCACAGACCTTGAAACCTTTCAGTATACGGGAAAATGCTCTAACCAACTCGGCCACACGGCCAGGACTCCATGTTGCTTTTTAAAAAGACCATCCCAGAATATTTTTACCAAGTGGATACGTCAACATTTGCCTGAATAGTTCTTTAGTGCAGTAGTTCTCAATCAGGGTGACTATGTCCCCCAGGGGACATCTTTTGATGTCAAGAGGGCAGAGAAGCGCCATGCCCCTGCTATGTTCTTTGCCTATGCGTCTCTTCTACGTGGCTGTTCCTAAGTTGCATCCTTTGTGATAAACTGGCAGCAGTAAGTAAACTGCCTTTCTGAGTTCTGTGAGCTTGTTCTAGCAAATTACTGAACCTGAGGAGGGGGGTCTTGGGAACCTGAAAGTTTACACCCAGTTGATCAGAAATACTGCTACTTGCAAGTGGCGTTTGAAGCCTCACGGGATTAAGCCTGAACCCATGGTGTCTGCAGTAACAAGAATAAATTGGATCAGAAGTGAAATGAATTGTGGGACATGAAGTTGGTGTCAGAAGACTCTACCTACTTGATGTCAGGAAAAATGAAACCTAGAGAGGCACTGTCCTATTCTGCTTTCATACCTTTAACTGCCTTTTAATCGATTCATTACTTAACTTTCGGCACACCTACTTATCTACTGTGGGCACAGTGCTGGGGGCAAAAGAGGGTTACTAACTTCAGGGAGCTCATCTTGACCTATCTGTGTTTTCATACCCTCCATTGCCTCTCAGGATAACAAATTCTGTAAGTTCACCACCCTCTGTACAAGGCAGTGCCTCACTTTATTTGTCACCTTCCTTCACTGGTGCCCTGCACAGTGACGTCATCCGGGCCAATCCGCCTTTCCATGGGGAATGTGTGGGGGAAAGAGTCCATGAAATATACAAGATGACTCAGGAAAAGAGTCCTCAAGTCCTAACTGCTAATGCTTTGCTCCACTGGTGGTTTTCGACTAGAGGCGGTATCGCCTCCAGGGGGAGTGTGGAAACACATGGGGCTTTACGGTTCTCTCACTGGCTGCAGGACACTCCTGGCGCTGGTGGGGAGGGGCCGGCAATGCTGCCTGCCTCACAGGCAACCCCAAACCCTCCTTTACTCCAGGGAGTGAAGTCCCAGTGCAGATCATACTTTAAAACCAAGCACTCAAGTTAACATGCCTTTATCCTTTCTTCTAGACTGTTCCTCTTCTCAGTTTATGAAGAATTAAGCAAATGAAAGTTAATACAGTGGAAGAAGCAAACAATTAGTCATGGAACAAATTTTAGTATCTGCACTGACTATTCTGCAACTAGAAGCAGACTTAACATGAGACAGGCTTCATGAAAACGTCTGTGGCTGATATAGTTTTAATAAAATACAAGTGATAGGACATGCAATTTTAAAGAAGTGGGGGCAGGAAGGAGAAAATACCATTGACTTCAACCTGTTTCCATGTGGTCAAGGCAGGGAACTAAAGTCACATCACAGCTATTTGTAATGTACTCACACATCTGGATAGGTTGGGGGGCATTTAACCCTCAACTCCACTTTTACATATACTTCTTCACCAGCCAGGCCCTGGGGGTACAGAACTAAATTGATTTCAGGGGGTTCTTTGACCTAAAAGAAAAAAAAGAAAAAAATTATTATTCTTTAAATCTAGAGAGCCAATCATTAATGATTAAGATGATGAGCTTAGTTCAAAAGTTCTACTTTTTAAAATATTACATGTAATTATATCTGATATAGATAGTGTTTGGTCATATTTTCCTAAAGCATAGTTTAAACACAAAACCTGTGCCAGAAAGAATGCATTTTCCTTTTCAAAGCTACCTAAGGAGCGAACCAAAATGTTCCATGTGGCTTCCTTTCATTCGAATGGTATGGGCGCAGTTATGTCTGGGCGCCGTCCCAGAGGCTGGGAGTACAGAGGCAACAAGACAGACAGGGATACAACCACGTGATCTGAGCCAGAAAGCGGATACTTTCCAATGTGGCGCGTGCTGTGAGGAAAATCTGGCAGAGTGGGTCAGACAATATCCCACTTATGAGGTGAATACTGGGAATAATAAGTGAAAACCTTGACATGTAAATCTGAGAGCTCATCTAAAACTATTTATGCTTTCAACTGACTGCTTTTCACCAAATAACTAAATACTCTCTTGTTCTTTAATGTAGTAAGTACACTTTTTCCAAAGAAAGATTTGAGGTGGTTTTCATTATCTACAGAGCATGAGAAAAGGGAGGCTGAGGAAGAAACATCTACTCGTCCGGCCCAGGCACGTTACCAGCCCTGTACTGTCTCCATTTCACAGACGGAGCAGCTCAGGCTCGGAGACTTTTGCTTTCTTACCTGCGGATACACAGTGACAAGGCTGGAATTCAAATCCAGCTCTGACTCCCAAACCCGTGTCTTTTTCCATCAGCCAATCCTGACTTGCTGTGACTGAACTGTTGCCTTAACTTTGTCTTAGAATGTCCAGACAGCCAGGTCAAAAAGACACATGTGACACTACATTTCACACACACAAAAGAGCATAAAAATTCTTTTAGGGGCAACAAAGTACTTCACAATGCTACACTCTAGCAGAAATTTATAGCATGAACCTTATATATGATACCCTGAATTACATGATAAAGTTCTCGTCAACTATGTGTACAAAATATGGAAGCTCAGTTTCTATATGGCTTTATAATAATCCCTGCTAGAAGCTGCGGTAAGGCCCCAGGAAAGCACAGGTCGGCTCCCGTGGTCCTGGGGAGGGGCGAGCGTCAGTGGTCCACGAGGCCTTTCACCAGCCCGTTCACCCATCACACCGCGTCGCCCACACTTACTGAGTGCCGACTCTGTCAGACACTGGTAACACACAGAGGTGAGAAAGCAGACATGCTCTAGTTGTCACGGTGGGAAAAACCAGACAATACAAATGTCAGTACAAGTTTAGAAAGTGCTATTGAAGAGATGGTGTGAAACCCTTGAAGGGTGACAGAAACAGAACAGACCAACCCAAAGTATGCCACTTTGGCATAAGGATTGTTTTGAGCTAACGGTGCTTGAAAACTGCAGGTTCAGGAAGTGCACTCTGGCTTCCTCTTTTCTTCCTGAAAGCAGGAGACAAAACTCCCACATGAAAGCCGTCCTCCTATACCAGGAAGGAAGGAGCATTCTTATCACCAGAAAAAGGGAGTCGAGGCCCAGAGAATTCTATACAAACAGACCTTGTTAAAATAACTCTTATCTGCCTTTAGTCTCCCCCTATATTTTAGCTGCCTCTTTGTTCAACCTACTACATAAACCCCTAAGGCCCAGACACGTCTTCGGTTCTTCATTTTCCTGTGGGGCTTCCTTTGTACGGGTAATAATCTGTCCTAAGAGCACAGAGGTGAAGGTTTGCCTCCCCTACACTCTTCTCAGACAGAACGCCTGGAGGGGGTGGGGGAGGGAGCTTGCTTGGACGTGGGAAGACCTTCCCATGCTTCATAGGGAAGACCTATTTGCGTGGCTGCACTTAAACTGAGACAAGCCAGAGACCAGGCATTCCAGGCAAGAGAAGAGCACGTAGAGAGACTCCAAGCAAGGAAGAGATTGGTGTATTCCAAAAAGCAAAAGGAGACCAGTGTCTGAAACACAGCAGAGATAGGGGAGGCCATGTGATGGGGAACAGCTAGATCACAAGAGGGTCTTGCCAGCCAGGTAAAATGTTTGTCAGGCTTTAAGATGAGAATGATATGACCTAACATGCATTTTAAAAGATCACACTGGTGGCTGAGTAAAGAATGAACAGGGAAGAGTAAGAGAAGAAGTCAAAAGCTATTAAAACAATTCAGCTCATGTTGGTAGCAAAGGAGAAAAAGGTGGGTTTGAGGCAGAGCTGACAGAGACTGGGCCTCAAGGGAGGAGAACAAAAGGGAAGTGTCTTAGCGCAGGTGCCCCAGGCTGAGTAGGACGAGGACAGATGGCGTCCAGTGCTGGGGTGACGCAGGGGCTGCAGGTGATCACAAGTGTGGGTTCTGTGGGCACTGAATGCAGGTCCTAGTGTGATGAGGGGCAAACGCCAGGTGAGGAAGAGAAGAGGCAAGTCCAGACAGATGACTCCTGCAAGGAGGTTTGGGTTTGGGCCTGGGAGTGGGGTAGAGAATGGGGCTGTAGACAAGGGGAATGTGAAATTGAAGACGAAACTTCTTTTGTTCTGTTTTGAAGATGGGAGATACTAGAGCATGTGAGGAAGTTGGTGGGAATATTATGGAAGAGTGGGAAACGGATAAAATTAGGATCTGAAGTGGAAAAGCCCAGAGGGCAGAAGGTGATGGATGCCAGGCATGAGAGACAAACTGCCCTCTGGTATTTGATAGGACATGTGGCTTGTCTTCTGGAATGGCAGGAGAGCCTGAGAAAAAAAAACAGGTATAGCCTGGGGGATTTCCTCTGAGTCACCTTAAAGCCACAAGGGTGAGACTGAACTAACAGGGCTCCAGGCCTCCAGGTCCGCCTCCAACCAGGGCAGGCCAACGGTCATCTGCTTCATATATTAGGGAGGCTTTAGCATAGGAAGCATTTTAGTTGCTAAAAAGAGAAGGAAAGACTATTGCCTTGGCCAGTCTCCTTAAATAGCCTTACTTTTAGAAAAACTTTTTATTCTGGAAATTTGCAAACAAAAACTGATGACATACAATGAACACCACGGGCCCCCAGACAGTTTCTACAATTACCAATTTACGGCCAGTCTTGTGTATCTGTGTGCTGTCCTTACCTCCAAACACCACTTGGATTTTTCTGAAGTAAACCCTACCAACAGTCTTTGCTGTGTTCTTGGTATTCATTTTCTAACAACAGTCCAGTGAAGCAGAGAGGTCACACATCTCCATTTTAGAAATGTAAAAGCTGAGAGAAGGGCCAATTAGACAGATTCAAACAAAATTTTACTGGTCTTTTCTCCTTACTATCAAATCTTTACAGGCTTTCTCATCTCATGGGCCACAAATTTTGGAGAGACATTATGATGGCCAACTTAAATTTGGTCAAGAAAATATTTTTTTGTCCCTGCTTTACTTTATAAGATACAGAATATTTTAGTGCCGAAAGTAGGAGGAAGTACAAAAATAGAGTAGAGCTCGGGCTTATCTTAAGAAGGGTCAACTTATCTTACACTAATATATCTTCACTTATACATTATTCTGCCTTTCATTTTCTCATTTGGCTACTGACCAGTGAAAACTTTACTTCTGAACAACAAATGAGAATAGTGCTCTAAATCCGTATTAACTGGTAGCTTAAAAAAGTCAAAAGAAATAAAGAGGTAAGACAAGGAGGGGAAATGCCATACAGATGGGTCTTCTTAAAGTAAAATATTCAAGACCTGACAAGCCCAAGGTGAAAAAGGTAAGTCAAAATGTTAAGATGCAAACACATCACCTAGGAAAAATGGCAGCTCTTCTGTTTTTGAAGCAACAAAGCTGGGGTGGCCTTCTATAGTTGGAAGGAGCAAGACTCATGTAAACAGAAGAAGGAGAACTGCAATTATCAGCAAGCTGTGCAAGGAGCAACTACAAATGCAAAACAAAGTATAGATCTTTCTTGGTCCCAGTAAGGAAACACATTTGTAACACATAGGAAGTGAGTTATCTCTGCATTTATAATATAATAAATCTAGTGTAACATTCTCTTTTTGTCTTAATTCAGGAAGTGAAGAATATATCTGAATATAACTAACCTCCTTAAGAAATGGTAAAGGAGGGGTCAAGGGGGTCTTCACTTTATGCTCAGAGTCCCTGGAACAGGAAGCAGGGACTACACATTTTGAAGATACTGTTACTAAAGGGAATGCTTAATAAAACACCATGAATCTAGGTAAGAATTGCTGGCAGCCCTCAGGCAAGGAGTCCTCTCTCAGCCAGCCCCCTGGGAACACCAGGGGGAGCACTGTACATAGAACACTGGGGCCCCCAAAAGCAGTTAGAATCCCGCAAACACTCCTGGGTTGGACCAGCCATGGAACACCAGGCAGACCTAGTGTTCCAATGACTTCCACAGCAGAGCAACACCAACAGGACAGCAGTGACAGCTGTGGTGAGCCCAGGTGATATCCAATCAAACTTTTAGGAAAGAGGAGAGTTTTGCCCACTATCCATCCATTCTTCCTTTATTTCCGTGGATCCTAAGAAAAAAGATACCTACTAAGAAGGGCTCCTGGTGGCTAACTGGACTCAAATTTTTAAAAAGCAGAACCTAGCAGCCATTTCTACACAGGGGAATCTCAAACTGCACTTCACAGAGAAGCCTGCACTGATCCACCTGTCTGCACTGAACTGCATGCCTGAACTATGCGTGTTTCTACCATGTGAGCCAGTACTTATAAAGGAGTTCCTGGAATTCTATTTCAACCAATAGGCTGACTGAGGCTTGCCCCACCCAACCGAAGCTGCATGGTCATAGTCTCAGCAACATCTTCACTGACCAATCAGAGCGGCTTTATTCTGAGCAATCAGGAAAGTGTCTTTTGGATCAATCAAGTTGCAAGGACTTGAAGTCCTCATCTGCATGAGGACAGACCAATCAGAGACCAGAGGCAGGGACTTCTGTCTGTAAAAGTCAGCTTCTCACTGGCTCTGAGAGAGCACTTCCCCTTTCCACAGAGGACTGAGGGCTGTTTCACAAGGTGTCTCACCAGAGCAGACCAGCCTGGCTGGAGAGGGCCCTGACCCCAGGGCTGCCTCGAGGCTGTGCTGCTCTCGCCGCAGTGCTGTGTCACAACAAGGCTATTTTGCACTGAATAAAGTTCCCTTCTTCACTCTACCCCAAATTGTGGGTTCTTGATGGCGGTGACTTGATGCCAATGATCATCGATCACTGGTTGACGTTTCTTATCAACAGAACTGATTTTTTAACTAGATAGGTTTATCAGACCTCTCTGCAGCTAAGTGCAGCCATTCCATTAGGTTAATTTCTGGCCAGTAAGATAAACTAACACATGCCACATCTGAATTCCTGTTTCCTTCCAGGTGGCTGGAATACAGATGTGATAGTTGGAGTTCAGACAGCCATTTTATACCATAAAGGGCACATTAAGGATTGTGGAACAGCAATTTAGAGAAAGTCCTAGACTCCAGACTGTTACATTCAAAAAAGCAAACTTTGTAGTTTTCTGCCATCGGTTGCTAAACTTAATCCTAACCAATACAGGCTCCCTGGGGGGGAAACAGGGAACAGTGATGTTAGAGATAAGCAGAATATTTGTAGGGTTTTCTCAAGCAAACTGAGAGGCTCCCAAATATGTCAGGAAGCTCTTGTGCAAAATAAGTTTAGAATTACCACGCATTAGCTCCTGTCAGGGCATTCAAGGACTCCTGGAGTTGAACGTAACTTGATTAAAAATGAGTTAATAACCAAGATGTGCTGGGGGGCTGGGTGGGGCAGGGCCTCCTTCATGGGTTTAGAAGATAACTAATCATCAGAAGTCAGTACTGATAAAATCTTTAACTTAACCTGTACAAGAAAATAATTAATTCCTGAAATATTTGCAAGCAAATAAACACAAAATAAACAGTAATCAAAAAATTCTGAAAACACCTAAAGAGAAGAAAACACAACGTAGATGTATCAGCTCCCAAATATACAAAATCCTACATTAGGAAAAAAATGTTTTGAAGACTGAAAATGGAAGTGATATGCAAGCCACATAAAAAGTAGTAATGGAGAGAAGGCCATATCATGCTACAGTAAGATACAAGTTAAATTTACTTCTTTTTTTTTTTTTTTTAAAGATCAGCCAGGGATAAATTCACTTCTTAATGGGATCATGAAGCTGGTACTCATGAACAGTTATAAAATAGTCCAATTAATCCTCAAGCACATAAAATAAGTGAAAGAGCAATGTAAACTCAGTCCTGAAACAGAAGAGACATAGTGCTCATTTGGAACTCTTTATTAGCTCTTCAAGAAACAAACCCCAAGGACCTTACATCGCCCCTAGAAGGTCAGGAACGCTGGCACCCTTCTGTGGGAGCCCATGCTGTCACACACCCCTGCTGCTCAGTATGGCCATGCTTTCCTCTGGCACTTCCCAACACTCATGCCCAACACAATCAACTGGTTTAAGGATGTGTCTATTTCTATTCAAAGTACTGAAGTGAAGAATATGACTATTAAAAACTGAGAATTTTATCAGCCATTCCACGCAGCGGCCAATTTTTTCGTTCCAAAGCTGAAGTGTAAGGGTTAATGACAGCCCGTGATTAAACTTCACCTGTTTACAAGATAAGCAGCAGAGTGAGAATGAGGTCTGGGAAATTAAAAATACCAACACAGCCCTGGCTGGTATGGCTCAGTGGGTGGAGTGAGGGCTGCGAACCAGGGGGGTCTCTGGTTTGATTCCCTGTCAGGGCACATGCCTGGGTTGTGGGCCAGGTCCCCAGTGGGGGCCACATAAGAGGCAACCAGGCATTGATGTTTCTCTTCCTCTCTTATTCCCTCCCTTCCCTTCTCTCTAAAAGTAAATAAATAAAATCTTAAAAAAAAAGAATCTTGGAAAAAATAAATAAAAATATCAACACAATTTTTCATTGTACACAATGTAAGTATACTTAACACTACTAAAATGCACTCTTGAAAATGGTGAAGATGGTAAATTTTGTGTTCTTTACCACAATTATATCTTTTTTATAAGTTATACAATTCAAACCACTTTTAGATGTTTGGCCTAGAATAGAATTGTTACTTAGGATTCTGCTAATCATATCTTCCTTAAATTTTGATGGCAAGATGGCCTATTGTTTCTCAGCTGCTTCAGATCTCATATTTTGTAACCACTGTAGGAAAGAAACTAGTCTGTATAAAAATATAACAAATCCAGAAATGGGCAAGCTGGGTAATCTGGGCAAAACTTAGGTTTTAAGTTTGTGAAGATATCAAAAACAAAAATGATAGTAAAAAACGCAGAAAATGGATATTAGCTAACATTCCTCTAGATTTTATGTTTTTAAAATTTAACTTAACTCATAGTTCACCCATCCCCCAACCACCAATCATTCAATCTATGAGCTTTGTTTGTTTTAGATTTCACGTATGAGAGAGATCATACGATATTTGTCTTTCTCTGATTTTTATGACAAATGCCTTATTCACCGATTTCCTCCCTCTATCTCCTTTCCTGAAAATACTTTCTGTAGCTGATCTTGTAAAAATCATCAAGTTCATTCACCATCTGTTTGCACGCTGGTGAGAATTTTTAAACAATGATAGACTTGTTGAAAAAGTTTAACAACCTACAGCTCCTTTTTAAACAAACATTAGAATACTCAGAATCTGGAAAAGGGGACGGGGTTAAGATGTACAAAATGTCTGTAATAAAAATAGTCATGGGGATGTAAAGTACATCATAGGACATTACAGTCAATAATACTGTAATAACTATGTATGGTGTCAGGTGGGTACTAGACTTATCAAGGTAATCACTTTGTAAGTTATATAAATGTTTAATCATCTAAAACTAATATAATGTTGCATATAACTATAATTTTAAAATTTTAAATAAAGAGAAAATACTCAGAATCTGAATTCTCCACAAATTAAATACATGTAATGTCATTCCAATAAAAATGCTAAATAGTTTTTGAACTAGGCAAGTTGATTGCAAAGCTTATATGAAAAAACTAAAGTAAAATTAGTCAGGAAAATTCTGTAAAGTAAAGGGTGACCACACTAAATACTCAGGCTAATTATAAATTTATAATAACTGAAGCAAAGTGGTAGTAGTGCTTAAATAGATTAATGGGATAGAAAAGAGTCAACAACAGACCCAAATACATTTGGGAATTATTTCATTCAATAAAGAACTCTGATTAAAAAAAAAAAAAATTCTGATCAAAAGGAAGGACTTCCAGCCAAGATGGAGGCGTACATAGTAGACAAACTGTGCCGCCCTGCACAACCAAAAGGACGACAAATTTAAAAACAAAAAACAACCAGACTGGCAGAAAATCGAACTGTATGGAAGTCCGACAACCAAGCAATTAAAGAAGGAAACTTTCATCCAGATTGGTAGGAGTGGTGGAGACGAGGAGCCGGGCGGAGCGGACTCGAAGCAAGGTGGCTGCTGGCGGACCCGGTGGTCACACATTTGTGAGCAGATAAACCGGGAGGAACAACTGGGGAACGAGACAGACCGCACAACCCAGGGTCCCAGCGCGGGGAAATAAAGCCTCAGAGCCTCTGATTGAAAACTCCTGTGGGGGTTGAGGCGGCGGCAGCAGGAGAAACTCCCAGCCTCACAGGAGAGCTCGTTGGAGAGACCCACAGGGTCCTAGAACGTACATAAGCCCTCCCACCCGGGAAGCAGCATGGGAAGGGCCCAACTTGCTTGTGGGTAGCGGGAAAAATGACTGAAAACTGGCAGAGAGCGGAGCAAGCGGCATTGTTCCCTCTCGGACCCCTCCCCCACAAACAGCGTCACAACGCAGCCACATGGTTGCCCTGCCCTGGTGAGCACCTAAGGCCCTGACCCTTACAGGCCACTGAGATTAAAAAAAAAAAAAAAAATGGCCCGAATGAAAGAACAGATCAAAACTCCAGAAAAATACAACTAAGTGACAAAGATATAGTGAACCTATCAAAACAGTTCAAAACACTGGTAATCAGGATATTCACAGAATTGGTTGAATATGGTCGCAAATTAAGGGAAAAAATGAAGTGAAATATGAAAAGTGAAATAAAGGAAAATGTATAGGGAACCGACAGTGAAGGGAAGGAAACCAGGACTCAAATCAACAGTTTGGAGCAGAAGGAAGAAAGAAACATTCAACCAGAACAGAACGAAGAAACAAGAATTCAAAAAAAATGAGGAGCTTAGGAACATCCAGGACATCTTTAAACATTCCAACATCCGAATCATAGGGGTTCCAGAAGGAGAAGAGGAAGAGCAAGAAATTGAAAACTTATTTAAAAAAATAATGAAGGAGAACTTCCCCAATCTGGCAAAGGAAATAGACTTCCAGGGAGTCCAGGAAACTCAGAGAATCCTGAAGAATTTGGATCCAAGGAAGCACATACCAAGGCACATCATAATTACATTAGCCAAGATTAAAGATAAGGAGAGAATCTTAAAAGCAGCAAGAGAAAAGGTGAGAGTTACCTACAAAGGAATCCCCATAGGACTATTAGCTGAGTTCTCAAAAGAAACCTTACACACAAGAAGGGGCTGGAAAGAAATATTGACAGTCATGAAAGCAAGGACCTACATCCAAGATTACTCTATCCAGCAAAGCTTTCATTTAGAATGGAAGGGCAGATAAAGTGCTTTCCAGATAAGGTCAAGTTCAAGGAGTTCATCATCACCAAGCCCTTATTATATGAAATATTAAAAGGACTTATCTAAGAAAAAGAAGATAAAAAATATTAATAGTAGAATGACAACAAACTCACAGCTATTAACAGCCAAACCTAACAAAAAAAATACAACAAACTAAGCAAACAACTAGAACAGGAACAGAATTACAGGAATGGAGATCACATGGAGGGTTAGCAGCAGGGGTGGGGGGGGTTGTGGTGGGAGCAGGAAAAGGTACAGAGAATAAGTAGCATAAATGGTAGGTAGAAGATAGACAGGGGGAGGTTAAGAATAGTATAGGAAATGTAGAAGCCAAAGAACTTATATGTATGACCCATGGACATGAACTAAAGGGGGGAATGTGGGTGGGAGGGGGTGTGCAGGGCAGAGGGGAATAAAGAGGGGGAAATGGGACAACTGTAATAGCATAAATAAAATATATTAAAAAAAAGAATTTTGAGCTTTTTTACCAGGCACTGGGCATGCAGTTGTGAAAAGCTACACAGATCCTACCATAGTCCCATATAACATGAAGGTGGCATATCAGATTAGTACAGCAGATAAGGGGGGCCCTTATCTGTGGTTACATTTTTCATAGTTTCAGTTACTTACAGTCACCTGTGATCCAATTCAACTATCAAGGATCCCCAATCATTGACATTCTCATGGCTTGATGACCCAGTATCACTCAAGCAGATGATTCTCCTTCTGACATCTTATCAGAAGACCAACAGTAGCCTAAAGCTCTGTCACCATGGCTGTGTCGTTCATCTCACTCCATCCCATCAAGTAGGCATTTTATCACTTCACATCCTCGCAAGGATGAGTATAGCACAGGAAGATATTTCCAGAGATAAAGAAAGACCACATTCACCTAGCTTTTACCATAGCACATTGTTGTAACTGTTCTATTTTGTTATTAGCTATTACTGTTAATCTCTTACTGTGCCTAATTTATAAAATAAACTTTATCATAGGAATGTATAAGGAAAATACATAGTATATATAGGGTTTGGTAGTATTGCTGTTACAAGCATCTACTGGGAGTCTTGGAATGTATTCCCATTAGATAAGAGGAGGGCTATAGTAGGGGAAAAAATTTAAAAAACAAACACACCCAAAACCCATTTTGTTGGTGTTAGTCTAACTGGCTAGTTGGTGGTGGGAGGAAGTGGTCTGATTTCATGTTTAGATGGGGCTAAGAACTTTAAAATTTTTTTCTAATTTTTCAACTGATTGATTTTAGAGGATGGGGGAGACAGAGAGAGAGAGAGAGAGAGAGTGGGAGAGGGAGAGAGAAGCATCCCCTTGTTGTTTCACTTATTTATGCATTCATTGGTTGTTTCTTGTATGTGCCCTGACCAGGGACAGAAACTGCAACCTTGGCCTATTCTGACTGAGCTAGCCGGCCAGGGCCTAAGAACTTTTCTAAAAAAGCTATTTCTATATTTATTTGATGAAAGTTTAAAAATAAAGTCATGAAAAAATTAAAAGAAAACCTCAGCCCTGGCTGGTGTGGCTCAGTGGATTGAGTATTGGCCTGTAAACCAAAGGGTCACCAGTTCGATTCCCAGTCAGGGCACATGACTGGGTTGTAGGCCAGGTCCCCCATTGGGGGCGAGCGAGGGGCAACCCACACATTAGTGTTTCTCTCCATCTATTTCTCCCTCCTTTCTTCTCTCTCTAAAAATAAATAAATAAAATCTTTAAAAAAAACTCTCAAAGAATTCATTTTTTGGTAACAGTGGAGCAGGAAAATATTTTCTAGAAAAAAAGATCTACAGGTACCATAAAATAAAAAATAGGTTATTATGACTATATTAAAGTTTTAAAAAACTGCATTAATTACATAAATAGCAGAATGCACACAATCAGGGAAGAATGTGTGCAATATATAATCCAAAATGCTAATTTTATTAACATATAAAGAGCTGACACATGAATAAGAAAATATACAACACGGAAAAAGTGAACCAAAGAACATGAACAAACAGTGCATAGAAAAAGGAAAATCCATTGCTTACAAACAAAGGTAGCCTACATAATGATTCACTAAGAAATAAAAATGTTTCATCTACTTACTGGCAAAGATGAAAAAGTCTGACATCTACAATGCTGCTGAAAATGTAGGAAAACTATTCTCATACATTTCTGGTGGGCCTTAAGACAGAAGCAACCGTTTGGGAAGGGAAGTTTGCAATAGCTATCAAATTAAAAATGAGCAGACCCTTTGCTGACATGGAAAATTAGCCAAGATAGTTAAATTAATAATAAGTGTATAACTCTAGAGAAAATTATATTTTAAACTAGTGGCATCCAAACTTTTTTAGCATGCAAAATAATTTTTAGCATTCACTCCCAAAATATTTAGTTATTTATAAATGATATACATATGCTACTGAACTGAAATCTGCATTATAACAAAACTTCAGAAGTTAAAAAAAACTTAAGTTTATTCAGGTCAATAAATTCTGACCTGTATTGGCAGCAGATTTGGCCTGAACTGACACAAGGCTATTTACAGTCTTTATTTACCCAGGTTACACATTTAGTTTAGATTTTGGATGCTGCTGAAACACACACCGGAGGGAGGTGTTAGGTAAGGTATGGAATGTGCACAAGTGAACGTGAATGCAAGTTTACATCTGAATTGTGAAACCCATCAGGTGACCTCTCAAGAGTTCTGGATAATAAATTGTGGCTGCAGAACCTTTCCCTGAAGAATGCAAATAGCAGGTGATAATAAGTACTTGCTGAATGGCTACACTCTGATTCATACTTATGACCATCAATTATTTGCCTGTTGGGCCTATAAAAATGTTGAGGCTATTTGCCCTGTACACCATGGGCCACAGACAAGCTATTCGAATTATTCTGCCTTTTATAGTTTTTGTTTAGTCTTCTGGCTTGTTATGAAGGCCACAAGCTATATATTCTGGTATTATTGGCATACCTGCTCACAGCAGACCCTTTCTCCCTTCTGTTTTTCTGCAGTCTTAGGACTAGATAACTAACCATGTATAAAGTAAACAAACTAGCTTTGAATGAAATCTTTAGGGCCTTTGCAGTGAGTCCAGGTGTGACACCTGTTTTGGCTGCTTACTGGGCCTACTTCCTGGTTCTCAATGTTTTAGGAACAGAAAAATTACCAGATTACCATAAAATTATGTTACTATTTTATTATAAGCGTGTATAAAGGGAATACTTACATATCAGGTTAAAAATAACTCTTGAAATTAAGTACTACAAAAGTAAGTTCCTTGAGGGCAGGTTTTTTTGTTTTTCATCTGGGGCTGTATTCCCAATGCCTAGAACCAAGATGCTATTTATGGAGGAAATACTGGATGTGTAGAAAGAGTTGTGTCGAAAGATGTGAAATGTCAGAACTGAAAGCACACGAAGGAAGAACTACCTTTTAAATAATATGCAGAGACCTAATAGTTTAATAGATAACTCAAGGATGGGGGATGGGGAGGGGCTATTACTATCAGCAGTTTATAGTGTGCCTTAACTTAACCTCCAGACAAAAAGGAAAATAATATTTTAAACCAAATGTCATTTAAAAAGGTCTAGATTCAGCACGCGGCCTCTCCATTACAGCTAAGATGAATGTATTATATACTCTCTGCTAAGTGCCTTAGAGGAAGGTACTGGAAAATTCCTCCATACCGGAAAACACAGTGAGCATGCCTGGGAAGTAATCTGGCGAGTATGTGCTTTACAATTGTGAACACATGGGAGGGTGAGACTTGAAGATAATTTTGATTGAGGGCATCAGTAAGGTCTGTGCAAACGCCCAAAAAGCGTTCCGAGAACAAAGTTGCAATGGATCCCTTTGAATGCGCTGTTGTATCAAACTCAAAGACTTTCAGCGGAAAAGGGGAAGGCTGGAAGGAAGCAAGGATGTTATAGAATGTCAGTGGGAATGACAAACAGTGCTAGGCAAGAGAGGAGCCGACTTGCAGAAAAGGCTGTGGGAGAATTCGGGTCTCCAGGTGGGGGTTCTGGAGACCCGCCGAGCCGCTGCAAGGACAAAAAGTGAGAGTGGGTGGAACTGGCGGGGCTGAAAGGGCTGTAGAATCCTAAAGTGGGTGGGCAGCTGGGCTCCCGTAGGACCGGGCCGAGCCTGGTCCAGGGAGGTCCAGCCGATGGAGGCTGGGCCGCAGCAAGCCAGCCGGGACTCCACAAGCCACGTTCCTACCGGTCCGCCCGCATCCGGCCGTAGGTCCTGGAAGTCGGCGCCATAGATGGCCTCTAGGGCCTGCAGCTCGTGGTCCTGTCGCTGCAGATAGCTCTCCGGCGGCTCGTCCCGGCGGCGCCCGTGAGTCCCACGACCCCCAGCCATTGCAACCGAGCGGCCCAGGCAACACGGCCTTATTTTGGCTGCGGTGGACCGGGAACCCGCATCCGCAGTCGGAACCGGCCCGAAGGCGGAGCGCCGCGCCGGGCGGCGGGAGGGCTTTGGACTGAGCTCCACGCCTGAGCGGTCGGTGGGCGGGGCTGCACGCAGGGCTGGTCCTGGGGCGGGGCGGGGCGCTGCGCGGGGGGCGGGTCCCGCGCCGGGAGAAGGTTTTACCCGCTCCGGAAGCCGGAGCTAGGGAATGAGGCCGCGGACTGTTTTGCACCGGTCAGGTGGGAGAAAGGAATTCGCAGAAACGTTGGAAATCCAATCCATCAGAATGGAATGATAAGGACAAGTGGCATCGTTTTCACGAAATAAGTCTCTTCAACAGAAATGCCTGCGGGAATTCCTTCACCGTGGCTTGGGTGATGACCCGAAAATTTTAAAGGGCAGACTTTGATGGGTTTTCAAGTCTCTTATTGGCTCACCTGCAACTTTCCCACAAGTCTACCAGAAGTAAAAGTCAGGGCTACTACTCCCTTTACCCCAGTTTTGTACCCCCAAACTCATTCTCATAAACCATAGATTCAACATCCTATGCATGTTCTCTGTCCCTACATTGTCACCTGTAACTGTAAGATGTCTTTTCAACTGAAAAGTCGTCTTTCAACTGAAAGATATCTTTCCACTCGGGCATCTTCATGAGCTACAGTCCCCTGGAAAGAATTTTGTTCCATGCCCAGTTTACTGAATGTGAGTTTAGGGATCTTCCGATCATTCTGCTTCCAATCATGTCTCTTTTGAGTTTATATATAAAATAACCTATCTACCTAGGCGTTGTCATTGCACTTCAGCTCCAGCCACTTAATATAAGGCTACATGTTCATTTAGAACAGTGATTTTCAACCTCTTACATCCCATGGCACACATAAACTAATTACTAAAATTCAGAGGCACACTGAAAAATAAATTATTTTTTTCCGATCTGACAAAAATAGGTATAATTTTGATTCATTCACACTGGATGGCTATTGTTGTGTTGGCTGTTGTCATGTTTTTATTTGACAATCTAAGGGAAAAGAGGTCAGTGCCCCTGACTAAATAGCCAGGTATTGCATGTTTTAAAAATTCTTCAGGCACACCCGTGTGCCTCTTGTAGCATACCGGTTGAAAAATTGCTGATTTAGAATAGTCATATTACCTCAAGTTAGGTTTAAGTGACATTTCCTCTGTCTACTTTGCTTACCCCTATACTATTTGCTAATTAATGATTATTTGGGTATCTTGCTGTCATTTATTCACTCAGTTGTGGCCAGATAATACAAATGCACTAGTTTGACTCAAGGCCTCAAACCGTCTTCTTGTCTCCAGGGACCTATTCTTTTTCCAGTGATCCCTGTCTAGATAAATGGCACCACTCACCCCAAATTGGCCCAAGCCAGCTAAGTGTGATCCTGAATTCCCTTTCTCTCAACTCGCACATCCAGATAGTCACCATTTCTTCAATATATCCAATTCACTCCATCCCACTGCCACTTAGTTCAGGCCACCATCGTCTCTTCCCTAGAAGACTTCAGTGGCTGGAAAACCAGTCTTCATGCTTGCCCCAATCTAAGCCATGCTTCCTACTGCAGCCAGAGTAATGTCTCCAAATCACATGCATGATCATATCAGTCCAATCCTTTAAATCCTTCAATTTCTCCATTGGTCTTTTTCTTTAAAAACTCTAATTATGGAAAATTTCCAACATACATAAAAGTAGAGGAAATATTATAATAAACCCTGTGTTCATCACCCAGCTTCAACAATTAGGTATCTTTCCAGTTTTATTTCATTTCTTTCCTTCCTTCCACTTCCCTGGGAGTGAATCTCAAAGAAAATCTCAAACATTGTTTCATTTTATTCTATAAATACTTAAGTATGTATTTCTAACAGGTAAAGACTTTTTACAAACATCACATAATACCATCCTTATAGCTTAAAAATGTAACAATTACTGAGTATGATTTAATACCCAATCTATGTGCAAAATTCTTCATTTGTCTAAAATTAGAATTTATACTGGATGCTGGACCTATAAGGGCGTAATAAAGATAATCAGCAAAATTTGAAGGAAGGACAGATCTGTGGATTAAATGGCAGTATTGTATCAATTTTAATTCCCTAATGGAAATTAAATTTATGGTTGTGCTGTGGTAGTATAGAAAATTGTCCTTCTTATTAGACAATTTCCACTGTGGCC